>OX638386.1:1358784-1635779 GCA_951813785.1 Criorhina ranunculi | reverse complement strand
CCCTTTGACGTTGGCAATCGTCGGCCGAATTTGCTGAAAAATTTCACAGAAGCACCAGGCCACCAGAAATCCCAGAAAAGCAGCAGGTATCCATCGCGTCCGACGACGTCACGTCTCCTAACACGTCCATGCACGCCATGGGTCACAATGGATACCTGCTGCTTTTCTGGGATTTCTGGTGGCCTGGTGCTTCAGAAAAATAATTTGTTAAAATAAAGTTCACTTAAATCACCCCTCTGAGACTCCCCCTCCCGCATGAGTGGTGAGGCTGCGATGGCTTGTAGCCCATTTTGTAGAGCAACCTCCAAGAAGGCTCTGTGCATACCACCAATTGCATCCGACGAGCCTTATTCGAGTTATGAGGCGCGAAGCCACCCTTTGACGCTGGCAATCGTCGGCCGAATTTGCTGAAAAATTTCACAGAAACACCAGGCCACCAGAAATCCCAGAAAAGCAGCAGGTATCCATCGCGTCCGACGACGTCAAGTCTCCTAACACGTCCATGCACGCCTTTGGACACGATGGATACCTGCTGCTTTTCTGGGATTTCTGGTGGCCTGGTGCTTCAGAAAAATAATTTGTTAAAATAAAGTTCACTTAAATCACCCCTCTGAGGCTCCCCCTCCCGTATGAGTGTTGAGGCTGCGATGGCTTGTACCCCATTTTGTAGAGCAACCTCCAAGGAGGCTCTGTGCATACCACCAATTGCATCCGACGAGCCTTATTCGAGTTATGAGGCGCGAAGCCACCCTTTGACGTTGGCAATCGTTGGCCGAATTTGCTGCAAAATTTCACAGAAACACCACGCCACCAGAAATCCCAGAAAAGCAGCAGGTATCCATCGCGTCCGACGACGTCACGTCTCTTAACACGTCCACGCACGCCATGGGTCACGATAGATACCTGCTGCTTTTCTGAGATTGCTGGTGGCCTGGTGCTTCAGAAAAATAATTTGTTAAAATAAAGTTCACTTAAATCACCCCTCTGAGGCTCCCCCTGCCGTATGCTTGTGGAGGCTGCGAAGGCTAGTAGCCCATTTTGTAGAGCAAGCTCCAAAGAGGCTTCATGCAAACCACCATTACCATCCGACGAGCCTCATTCGAGTTATAAGGCTCGAAGCCACCTTTTGACGTTGGCAATCGTCGGCCGAATTTGCTGAAAAATTTCACAGAAGCACCAGGCCACCAGAAATCCCAGAAAAGCAGCAGGTATCCATCGTGTTCGACGAGACGGCGAACGATGGCTTTTGACGAGCCTTGTTCGAGTTGTAAGGCTAAAAGCATACCCCTTGCGACAGAAAACGTTGACCTCGCAAAGCACCAGGTCCTGACCAAGAGCAGTACCTACCTGTTGTGTCAAAAGGCGTGCAGCGGCTTCTCAATCGTGCAGCGGCTTCTCCATCATGCAGCGGCTTTTCCATCGTCCATCTACGGAAAAAGGTTTGTTCTGATCAAATCCTGTCAGCAGATTGTTAAGTTCTTCACTGGTTCTCGGTGGTTGACGTTGCTTAACTTGCGAATTTGAGTCGCTCTCCACTTAATACATTCTACAATACATACAGTAAAGTACAGTTTTTAAGTTTACAGCAATAGTAATTTGTTGTTCGTTGGTTTTAATAAAATTTTTGTTTTAAACTAGTCTACATACTTGGTTTTTGTTTTCATATATATTTTTGTTGGGTTTTTACTTCTAGGTAACGGTATAAATTAATTTCATATTCATAGTGCTAGGTTTGTCTTTTTAAATTTCATTCTAAACGAAATAAACAAAAAAGAATTACCCATGAGTAGTAGCTTAACCAATACTATGTCTGAGTAAGAGATACATTTTACTTTGTTTAGTTTTAGCTTGCAACTTGCTACTCACATATACATAACATACATGCATTCTTCGGAATGGTTTTTGTGTTTGGAAACAGAACTTACAAGAAGAGAATGACGAAGTTAACGTTTAACAAGTTTAAATTGACATCTAAACAGACAATAAAATAAAATATAAAACAAAAAGAACTATTATTTGCATCAGATGCGTACTAAAAAAAAAAAAATTTCACTAATCACAATCTCTTACTATTCTAATATTGTACTGAAGTAAAACGTTTGTTTCATCTGCTTGCTCCCGGCATAAATTCTGTAATGAAAGAGTGAGAAAGGTGTTGACATTGTGCAAGGGATTATGAGACATACCTTCGTTGAATCCATGGCAGCACGTAACTCGATTGAACGTTCAAAATGTCCATGGCCCGGAATGGTTAAATGAAATATTGAGACATTTTGATTCTTTTGGAAAACTTTTCCATTGTTCAGGGGATTTATAACACTGTTGCCTTCACGCTTTGTCTTTTCCTTGTTACTGCAAACTGCCCAATGTAGATTAACTGGAGCGCTGCTGGAGAAATGGGAAAAATTACATCGAATTTATTGATTTGTAGGTGGTAGGCTTACACAAAATGCAATTCGACATTTGTATCCTTGAGATATTTGGACAGTGGTATCATGTAGGTTATGTTTAAGCTGTTGCCTCCATTTAAGCAGATCTCTTCACAGCCTAGAGAAACATTGAAGGTATCAGCCTGCAGCCAGGGTGTTATTGATGAACAATCTGAGGAGGTCCGGCGTTCGTCCACTGACTGCACTTCAATTGAATCGATTTTTCGCTTGGAGTCCTTGTGTGTTGGTTTCTTGTCCTTCAATGCTAGTGTAAGCTCTTCTCGATCGCCTTCTATTTGCTGTTGTGACACTTGCTGTGACTGTGAGGAGCCATTCTCCGGATCATCATCGATGTCCTCCACTTGAATGCGTTCAATGGATGCAGTTGCATCAGCGGCTCCATCTATCAAAGACTGTGGCTTGGGAAAAGGTTTTTTATTGCCGCCAACGCTTCCACTTGATGATGCTGCACTGCTGCCAGAGGTTACTACTAACGTAGCGTTGCTGGGAGTTGGTATTTGTATATGCCGACGCCGAATTTCGCTGTCGGAATTTTGTGATGGCAGATTGTTCGTGTCTTCGAAGCAAGCCGACTGAAAACGTTAAACAAATTAAAAAAAAAAAAAAACATTTTCACGATGAAGATTTACTTACTTGACAGTTCGAAATTTCCTCACGTTTTATCTTCACACAATGATCTGGTATGCCTATTGGCTCCAAGGCGAATGTCTTGGCAATCATCGGAACTGTGGCGATTTCTGAGAGGCTTTGGTCATCGGAATCGTTGCTGTTGCCTAGGTATTGCAAGTCGGTGTCTTCTGTATCGATACCACGACTTTTATTTGTAATTGGTGGTGTTTCGATGGTAAAGTTCACCTGCTGACTGATCGTGTCGTTGATATTTTTACCTTGGATGTTCTTGTAGACGACAAATATTGACGACGAGGATGACGATGTAGAGGGTGTGTCTCCGCTGCTGTCTATTTTCGCTGCCCCCACGCTGATAGCTGCCGCTGCCGCTGCCACACCAATTACGCTATTCTCTGGAGACTCATGACCCTCAATTCTAGTTGTACTGCCGGCAATTGTACCGTGATCGACAGATGAATCGCTGTTATGATTGCTACCACGCGCCTCGGGTTTTTGGGAGGCATCAGCGCCATCAATGGAATTATTTTCAAAATCCTGCGGCAGAGGGATGGAATCGGCCACCTTCTCCGATGAAGTCTCGCTGACATTGAGATTCTCCTCGATCGGTTCGTCATTAAAGTTGTACGCTAGTGTAATTGTAGACGAAACTGACACTGTTGTGTCGGATAAAGGCCATTTAGATTTGTTTTTGCTGTTAGCGGTTTTATTGTTCAGATGACTGGTCGCTGTAGTACTGAGACCAGGTAGCGCTGGTTTCTCTATGCCTGGCGACAGTTCGTCAGTTGGCCTTTCGGCTGCGGTTCCACCTCTTAGGCTCTCATAAGCGTCTAAATCACTATTAGAACCAGGAAAACTCACACCAGAGCCAGCTCCAGCGGACGGATACGATGCAGGTATCACAGAGATTGGAATGTTCGGCGATTGATTCAGCAGAGGAGTATTGGACGAAAGTTGGGGTTGGATCGGTGGTGGTATAGGCGGTGCTATAGGTGGACGTGGCGTATGAGTATGTAAAATCAGTTTTCCATTTTTGTTCGTATGGTACCCATTATGGTTGAGGTTTCGAGCATTGTTGTTATTGTTATTGTTGATGAGAATTGCGTCATGAGAGACCAGGTGATGACTTATGTCATAACGATCGTAGCGTTTCATGTAGCGTTGTTTGCTGTGCTCCACAAAGTAAAGTGTTGAAACAGCTACCAGGCTAAAAAAAAAAAGAAAGGAAATATATAAGTTTTGACAGGTTTGGACTCGTTTAAAGAAGGAGGATCAGGGCTGGATAAACATAAAAAGTTAACTCACCACGTAGCCATGATGACCACCAAGATAATGATCATCATTTGTATCGTTCGATTCGAACACAGTTCGTCTTCTCCGTCTATCATTTCATCGTCGATGAGATGCTTGCACTTTTTCTTACTTCGATCGAGCTCTTGCATTCTCATCAAACGATTGTTAATCTTCTCCAGCTGTTCAATTCGAGTTTCCAGTGAGCCGGTCACCTTGCAAAGCTCCTTAACTGCACCAATGTTCTCCATAAGAATGCGATCCTGTCGAGTAAAACATTGTATTACACTGTCATCAGAAACTAAACTTGCTTACCTTGTTAACAAGAAGGAAGTTCTCAATTACCTGCCCACTAGGCAGGACAATACTACCAGCTTCTTGAACAGCATCTGGTAAAACTTCACGCACCTCTTGAGCAATCACTCCCGTATCTACAATCTCTTCTGTGTCTTTATCAGATGTCAGACCCGAATGCATTGCAAATTCCGGTTCATAACGATACCGGACGATACGAATCTTTTGAAGATTTCTCAACTGCACTGCCGTATCCAGTTCGCTAATCTCTTGCTTCGCACGGCTATCACTCGGCTGAATGATGTGCCCAGACACCTTTAGATTGCCATGTATCACAAGGCTTTCGTCGGGTCGGTCGGTGTTAATACCGACGCGACCTGCATGAAAGATTGACTCCGGGGTTATACCACGCTGCCAACAGAGCTCGACATCACTTTCGAATTGGCCTGGATTTGAGGCACGAACAATGATTCTTTCGCTGCCCTGGCTCACGACCGGAAAATGTCCCGAGTGTGTGTGCACATGCAGGCCAACAACCAGTTGGAAGTAACGTTGTTCCGGGTTTGGACGACCTTTTTTGCGCATGTTATTGTTTGTTGTTTCGGAGAAATGCAAGCGTCCCACAGTCACCTTGCTGACCAAATGGCTTTGAAGGTCAATTCTTAAGCGAGGAAAAGAAACGGATAAGCATACATATGTATATACTGCGGTTATACTTACGGAACAGGATAGAATGGCTTCTTAGACCGATCCGATTGACTTTGTTCCACACGGATGGTTTGATTCGGTGCCTCCAACTTAACGCCATAGAAGTGCAAGTGAAATGACTTGATCTTCTCCAGACCCGATGGAGTTCGTACGAATTTTGCATCACCCTGTAATCGAGCATGGCAAGTAATCTGGAAATGATTCTTCTTTTGGCAGACAAACGCATCGTCCGAAACGGAGAAATTGAAACCCTTGTCGGCATCGACGCGGTAGTGTGCCATGGTTAGCTCCTGTAAGCTTTGGTCGCAAAGTGTATGCCAATTGTGCTGCTGGAATGGACTAAACCGGATGCATTGCATCGGTGATGATTCACTGGAAGAATCGGTAGCATTTGAGCCAACAAAGCCAGCCCCATTGGGGGTACCGGCGCCACCACCATCAAGACTATTGTTATCGTTGGACAGTGAGAGGCTTGTTGCTGTGGGCGATAGAGAAGACGAAGACGGCGAGCCGCCACCTCCTCCCCCAGAACCGATTTGTTGCAAATTTATGCTGACTGGCGAGGTTGGATTGAGCTTTTGCTGGCATATTGGACTCAGCGATGCACCTGGTATATATAAATCAATCCATTAACCCACTGTAACCCTAAGGAATGAATTAAAAAGACTCACCTGGTTCCGGTTTAATAGTCATCATAGAGGCGCAACATTCCACTTGGGAGAGTTTTCGCTTTCGCGTGGGTGGTACTACTGCTGTCGTTGATTCAATAATAGGGGCTGGTGTTCCCATATACACATCAGATGGTATCATTGACGGGGCATGCTGTTGATGCTGCGGATTCATCATCATAGTTTGCCTGTTGTACGGAGTCCTTTGCGTCTCGATATCAATTATTTCATTCATATTGGCCACATGAATGTTATTGTTCGGGTGAGGCTGCTGGTGGTGCTGGTGGCTGTCGATGGCCAGCAGGCTGTCTTGATGCTCTCTAGCACGCTCATGCCTATTGTCTGGGCTGTAGATGCCATTTGGAACAGCCGTTGGTGATGCGGTCGCCGTCGTCGCCGTAGATTCAGCATGATGCATTGCTCCCTGATGCAAATGGGGTGTTGCTGCCAGCAACAACGAGTGTTGATCATTATGCTCAACATAGAGGTGATGCTGGTGAAGATTATGATTGTGTTGTTGGTGCTGGTTGTGATGTGTAGTATGGCCGCCGCCAGAAATGTGTGTTAAAGTGTGGAGATCTGGCGTAGATTTAATGTGTTGACGCGTACTATCGGCATCAATAAGAGAACCATCGTTTGCTGATGTACAATTAGTAGTTGCCCTCGACGTTAATGTTAGACCCTGTAGATCAACGGGACTGAATGGTGGTTCAGAACCCGAGTCAGGAGGGCTCTCTGGCAAGTGTGATTGTGTAGGGACACTGTTATTATTGTTGGTTGTGTTTGTCGAAACTAGCACATCGTTCACGTCGACGGAAGATACGGTTGGTGATACGCCGCCGCCACCCGTAGATGCTGCGACATGAATGAACTGTTCCAAATGGCCAAAGTCGAGTGCTTCATTATCGATGCCACCAATAAAATCTGATCGACCTATAAAATAAAGGAAAATTAAAGCTTTAACGACAAGTGATGTGTGAAAATGAAAAGCGACATCAAAAAAGTTCACTCTAACGACAAGTGGGGTGTCAAAATGAAAAGCGACATCTAAAGAGTCCTACTCTACTTCTGGATTGCAAACAATTTTGCAATTTAACGACTTCTCGACCCTGAATAGATCTAACACTGTCACTTGGTTTCTATCCATTACCCATTTCCCAGGGCTATTACTGTCAGTGCATATTGTATATAGCTTATCATCGTATCAGCATTCTAATCAAGTGTCACTTGGCATCCTGTGTAACACAGCCACATGACAAGTGTATCACACCGCCCCTCAATAAGCCCTAAATAATCGCAATGAAAAGCACTTGAGCATGTCAAGCTCGGCGAGCCGCCAAGTTGGTGCAACACACCAACGCATGCATGGAATTATTGGGTAATTGCCGAGCTAATCTAAAGAAGGCACTTGGAAAGGAGAACTGTGTTTGAGTTCACTCGCCTTCAAGGCACATGAGATGAGACATGAGCACTACATATCGTAGCAAAAAGCAAACGCAAATGCAACAACTAAAGAGTGTGTAATTAAGAGGAGGAGAGCAATGAAATAAAGATCATTAGCATCTCTTCATCCATAGCGGGTGATCTCTAGATATGGACTCGCTCGAATAATTTTCATTGCGTTTTTGGGAATTTGTTGTTGCTGTTGATTTTGCTGCTCTCAAAGTTTTGCGCGACTTATTATAATTTGATTGGCGATTTTATTTTGTAATTTAATTTGTGTTTGGCTATTATGCTTTGGACTTTCACTTTTGATTAGTTTTTTGCTTTTATGTGAGGTATGTGTATGTACAAGCGTGACCTTGAACAGAACTAATCACTTACTGTAGTCAAACACAGACACGTGGAGAGAACAATTTTTCCTTCGGCTCAATGTTGGAAATAGGGTTTAGGTTATGACATTAGCCCACGGGCTGAGGGTAGTTTCAAATCTGATTGAGGCTTCCTTTGGAAGAGCTGTGATACGTGAAACATCGGTGCTTTCTTGAAATAATTTAAAGGAATGTGTCCCTCTAGAAGGACGGAAGACCACGATTCAGGTGTCGCACGCAAGTGGAATAGGACCTCAATCAACTTAGCGTGCGAAACTGCAGATAGATCGAGCTGGTTGTGGACGAATGTTGATTGGAGTCCAGGTCCACCGCGAACAGTAGGTTCGTCTAGAAGATGATAGTAGTTACCATTTTGTTAACTGTGGTGGAATGGTCTCTTTGGGGGGTTTGTTATGACGTCTACGTTTTAGATCAATGAAACGAGCATGCTAATGATGATACTCGTTGACACGAATGGCAAAGGAACAAAGTTAGACATATGTTTCCTGTTGCGTGGAGCGTGTGGCCGACGGCCTAAATAGGACCTTCATCTCATTGTACACATCAACAACTAAGTATAAAATTTTTAGGAATATCATCTATTTAATTGGACTTGTAGCGCTTACTTTGGAAAATAAACCTCATACCACATCAAATCTCTCCCTTATTGTTTGATCAATAGTTTCGCTATGGTAATCAAAAATAAATTCGGAACATGTAGCCCACTTTGATGACAACCGTTTTGTTTTTATTGAATCACTTGAAATGCCAGACAAGCTCTTTGCATGTATGAATTGTTTACCTTGATCAGGGTTCATAAACAAGACAGAAACTGAGTACTGTCCTTGCAGGCCACTTGGGTTTTTTTGGAATTAGGAATCTATTATCTTTTGAGAGTGTTTCTCTGTTGTACAAAACCACCTTAAAGGTTGAAGAGATTCTTTAAATGTTCACTACGAAGAGGCGCACGTTGATGGGCAATAGGAAATAGGGGATGAGATGGTGAATGTATTTTAGGCAGAAGGTAAGTGAAAGTATGCCATTTAAATACCTTAACTCCTGTTCCGAGGCATTTTGGGAGACTGTAAGACGGATGGATTTTCTCTGAAAATGACTTTCAAAGTTGATAGGCTTATGGCAAAATGTCCAAACTCTGAAGTACTCCGACAGTTTAAGCTTAATAGGTGTCATAGTTCGTGTCGTCAAGGGATTATAAATGCAACCAAGTTACCCGGGTTGATGTCTGAAGTAAAGACTAGGAGGAAAAAGAAGCAACTTTGTGGACGTCTTCACTTTGATAAGTAGTTTAAACTGATCCTGTCTGACCTGGGAAATGCGTATCCGATGAAAGGTTACAATTATAACACGGTTAATCAGTGCGTCCTGTAAAAAAAAGTAGGAAATCCTACCAAACTTGAACGCAGAGGACTCATAAGAAGGAGCGAACAGTTGAAAAGGGCCGGCAACTAACTGCGAAAGTGGAGGCGACTGGCTGGAAAGACATGTTGACTGAGGCTCTGATCTATGGCGAACTCTGTCAGTTGTCATCTCAAGTCTCATTTCACCTCGGTTTTGAACTCTAGAAGGGCTGTTGTGCTGCCTCTTTCATTTGGGAACGACGTTTTTGCAAGCAACTTGCAAGCCAGGGAGTTAAAAATTGGGAGGAATACCAGGTAAGGTTTGGTAGATAGGTGTCCTGTAGGACTCACTTAACTTAGTGACAGAATTCTACACATAGAAGGAGTACTAAGAAATATTCTGAATGAAAAATTATTCAAAGAGAACAATTGATTTTTCACTTGGTCTCCACTGAGAGAGGGGCTACGCTATTAGGAAGAAATTACAAAGATAGACTCCGACTGACAAAAAATACAAACAGCAAACTGTAAGAAGATATGAAAGGTATATAATTTGTTGTCTATGCAACCCCATCTGAGTGTGGAAGGTTTACAAATTTGAACCAGCGTCCTCTATAAGTGAACACCCATAGAAATGCTGGTGAAACTTATGAATCCACTGGATGTGATGCAAAAAGCTTTTAGTTTGTGATAATCGATTTCTTTTTTCGATTTTGCGCGCGGGTAAGACTTTATTTTGATTTTTTCTTTCAAAATATTCAAAAGCAGTTTGAGGTAGATCCACAAAGGAAGGAATTTTGCTACACATTTCCTTGGAATCAAAAGATTACTTTATCTCCCACACGAAAGCCATGGCGAACCAAATCCTCATGTAAAGAAAGAAGAGATCATTATTTAGGGAAAAGTTGGTAGACGAAGGGTTATTTCTGAAAGTTACACCGAATGGACACCGGTGTAGGTAAAAGAAAGGCATGGATAGTCACAGTTGGTGTTGTTAAGCGATGATGGTGACCAATTATTTGTGAGTGTTCAATCAAAGAGTGCAATGTCTAAAGTAAAAAATTTCACAAAGATACACTTGACTGTGGTTAGAACCATCGCTTGTCTCGTCCTGATGTCAACTCAACTGCCGAGGCATAACACTGGCAGTAGGGTAGTCATATGGTTGCTCTTACTGATACCAGGAAGTTGGAAAGAAATACGGTGAGTTACGAAGGAATGACCACAAAACGAAAAACTCTTCACCACCGTCGGAGTCGAAGACTGTTTCAAGGACTACTAAACCAATACTTGTCTGCCCTGTGTGAAGAACATCATAAGGATATTGACAGCTCCAACGAGAGATGTATGCTTTGCCGTGTATGATATGGTCTGAGACTAGACGAGTTCGAGTTCAACTAGTTGCGGAAAAAACTCTGCTTTGCCAAGATCATCATTCATCATTGACCATCCTTTTATCAATTTGAGTGGGATTTAGTTCCTCATCTTGTCGAGACTTCAGGTGTCTTGCGCGAGGGTATTTTATCAATCGGCTTCCATTGACACATACTTTTGTGTAGGAAGACTGTGGACAACGAAACATTTGAAACACATTTGATATAAGGCGCGAGGGTGTTCGGAAGTACCATGACACGGTCATACCAGAGTTTGTATGTGAAATATGTAATAAAAAAAAAACAAGATCAATTGCAGCACAAGAGCTCTATAAAGTATCTATGATCAAGTGCCGATCTTATGCTTAAAAGAAACTATAAACAATTACCATTCATCGTCCTTGCATATTCCATTATAAGCAGCAAATCACAGGACTTTGTCGAAAGAAAATTGTAAAGATACCACACTTTCAACTCTGCAAAACAATCACCAATGTCGGGGAGGGGCTAATCACCGATAACAAGGAACCATTTCACACTTTCCTAGAACAACCACTAGCACTAGCACTGAATTTCCACGAAAATCTTTTTGATTTTTACAAAACTTGTATTTTATTTGAAATTGTAAGCTTAGTTTTTTTTTTTTTTTTTCGTCTACCTTTTAGCGATAACCCACGGAATATAACACTGAACACGACGATGAGATTTTCACTATTTCTTTCGCTGATGCATGGATGTTTCGTGCAACAATTTCATTGGGATGGTGTGCACTATGCGCATCTTTTATTACCCCTTTCTTGGTTTTATGATCAGTAATGTGGAAAATCTATGATAACTAAACAACGCACACATCTACTAATGTTGTTTGTGATTTTTCCAAAAAGAAAAAAAAAAAAAAAAAAAAACTATTTCCATAAGTTTTTCTTTTTTTTCGTCTTGCTTTCTGGGAGTTTATGCACACAGGGTTTCAGAGAAGTCCAAACGAATACAGAATTTTTGCTAAATACTAGATTTATATCTAGACCTTGGTTACAAATTAAAAATAGACTTGTGTATTTTTCCGGGGGCACTTATGAAGATAAACCGTTTCTCTTATAATTTTCTATCAAAATTCAGAGACACACAGTTCGCATTGGTAAGCAACACACACAATCAAAAGGATACAAAACGCTAAAGGAAAACAAAATCATAAGGCAAAAGGTGAATGGAAAAAAAAAACGTTGGTTATTGATCAAACAGAAAATTATCAGCATGGCATTGGGGTATGTGTCTATGCCCATTAGGTTCGCCTGGAGGGTATTTTTATGCGACGAACATATTTTCAGGAACACTCTGACAAGTTTTGCATAAGCAAACGAACAAGTAAGACGAGGGATAGCCCTTGAATAGATGCTACCTTCAAGTAAGCTTCTGTTCGAAACGAAATCTGTCCCTTAATCTAGAGAATCTCTCCTTCATACCACGTTTCCCTTATACGCCATATGTGGACATAAAACTGAACTAGATGGCAAGCCACGCTGTGTATGTGGCAATCATATGAGCCCGGTCTGGTAGTCGGCTACAACAATACGAATACTTCTGTTCGAAATTCACTAAACGAAATCTGTCCCTAAATCTAAGGAATCTCTCCTTCATACCTCGTATCCCTTATGCGCGGTATGTGGCAATAAAACTGAACTAGGTGGCAAGCCACGCAATCATTCATTGGCTGTGTATGTGGCCATCATCGTAGCCCGGTCTGGTAGTCGGCCACAACTCGACCACAACCCTCGAAATGATATGCAAATAATCGATGTAGATAAAGACACATTAACAGACAGTCCTGCCTCTCCCTGTCGCGATGCGAGCACCAACAAAACCCATCTGACTTCACAGGATGTAGGTTTCGAAATGTTTGCAGAGACGGAACCCATCAAACAGTGTGTCAAGTCAAGAATTATTCTTTCAGACTCGTCTGGTCGGTGGAATTTTCTTAGCACGATTGGCTCTGCTCCCTTTTATGCGTTGGAAATCTCATTGCACTTGATTATCATAGAAATTACTATCAAAGCTGCTGCAGCGAAAGGATTAGGTAAAATCAGAACTCCAGTCCAAACATGCGAGTTATCAAAAAGGAAGACGGAGACACCTTGAGTACCATCTGTAACAACAGTCGGTCTGCGGAAGGTATAAGACGCTTGAATCGGAAGTGACGAAACATGTGTCTGTGAAGACAGTCAGACAGCGCCCATCCCTTCCAAGTCAAGAATGCGGAACATTTCTGAACCAACTGAGTACTGTTTGAACAGTTGAAAAGCTTTCGAGAGCAGGTAAGACGCCGTAATTTTAAAGAGTGTTCCTCAGACAGATAATAAGTCAATAAGTTGAAGAGATCTAAACCGACTTATATGGGTCCGGTCCATGCATAAAGCGAATGAATGGTCTTGTCCCTTACCGAGGGTAACATGTATCGATCGTAATGTCACTTTCGAAACGAACCCTCAACTGATATCCAATTGAAATTTCTCCAAAAGCTCAAGCCCCCTCTCACACTGCTGGATGATTCATTGGTCACGGTAGACAGAAGGCAATCATCTACACATCTTCATCCAAAAGTATTACAAACGGAACACAACTCCACACCGTATGATGAATCTTTTTTATCAAACTATGCACGCACATGTGTATCTTTTGCTGAAATTTCGTCAACATGATTTCAAATAAAAAAATAACAAACTGATGCTAATTAAATTTACTTTGCTTCATATTTAGAATGAAGGGTTATAAGTTAAACCAACAAAAAATCGAACAAATGTCACCCTGTTCATGACACGTTCATGGCGGAATCACGATGGCACATCGTTAAGGAATGATTCAGAATAAAACAATGAAAGTTGAAAACTATTTTGTAGAACCTAATCAGAAGGCTGTGGGTCCCGGTTCTTAAACTTAAAATTGCTTCACGCTGAATTAGATTCTTGAACACAGATTGTGACTCACAGAAACCAATAGAAATTCAGCGGAACAGACTCACAAACATGGCGTAAGGAAAGTTAGAAATGATTTTCTGTCTCCGGTTTGCAAGGTTTCGCCGATATTTTAGGGTTACGCGTGTGAGGTTAGGTAAATAAGTGCCCTGCGATAGCAGTCACGGCCACCAGTTGGAATATATGTCCGTCGGGGATTGTGGGAACAGAGTTTCAAGAAGTTCGCATACAGATGAGAGCCCTCCACAATTGCATCCGTCTCGGTGTGGTTTCGGTCAAGAAACAAAAAAGAGAAATCGACAGAAGTCCTATAAAATTCTTTACGATAGGCATCAGTCCATGTATGATAGCGAAGGAGAGACGATGATTTCTTTGTGAATTAGGGAAAGGACGCAACAGTGACTCTACAACAAAGTCAGAATCGACAGATTTCTACAGAAAAACAGGACGCAAGACTCTCTGCAGAACTTTATGGTAAAATGCAGGTTAAGAGACGAATGATACAAGGCTGCAGTGACGCGGAAACATGTGACTTTCTCTGCAATGTCCAAGCCTCTACTACCCTAGACCAAGATTTCTTGAAAGAGGTTTCTCGTTGTGAAAATAACTTCAGGCTTAGGTGGAGAGGGTGATGACACCGCGAAACACTTCGTATGTGATTCTCCTGCTTTTGGGAGATTTTCAGGGCTGATGTGATGAGTGCTGGTAACCTAAGCTCCTTGTCACTGAAGCTCCCACTCGTCTTTCTCAGAAAGACGATGAAAACACAGTAAAAGGGTTGTACCAGCTGGTAGTACAATGGACCTGTTTTTTGTGTCTGAGTGCTCCAGTGTGGTGTTCCAACATCCCGACAGAAAAATAAAAAAAATTATTGCGAACCAAACACTTTCATTTCAATTTTAGTCTGTGCATGGGTGTAGCATATGGAGAGTAACCGAAACTATCACGATAGAATCTGTATTTTGACATCTTTATGAGAGAACAGATCAGGAGTCAATATGTAGGCACATCACCATTCGACGTGAAAGGAAGTGACAGTAGATTGGTCATACATTTCGAAAAGGCGTCATTTCTATGACGAATTGGAACTCCCTACTCCTGTAAAGTGGAAGGCTGAACAGACTGAGAAAAAGGTAACGCAGAACTGTGAAGGAAGAATAAGTGAGCTAAGTTACATTGTCTTAAGAACTAACAAGAAGAAATAGGATACAAGTAAGTTTGGAAGAAGATATAAAGGATGCCTCCATGATTCGGATGATTCGGGTTGCCGGACGTCTACACAGATGGCTGGAGCTGAAGTTTGTGTCACACTTGAAGCAGATATGATGATATAGAATATGGATGACGTGGTAGAAGCATCAGCGTTTTCAATAAAGTCAGGCACGAAGTTGGAAGACGAGGAAAAATTGCAACTTTTGGCATCACTTTCATAAGAATTGAATAAATCCCCGCAACAATAAGAAAGCATTTGAACAGATAGGTGTCTCAAGGGAGATGCAAGCACACTAAGTGCTTCTTAATCACCAAATTACTCCCCCATGATATCACTCACAATCAAAACATTTACCTCAAGTGAAAAAATAATAATCGGAAGGCGTTGTTGACGCTCTATATTTCACAACCTAATGACCATAACCTAATCAAATTAATATGGTGGATGCATAAAACGTGTGTTGGTGTAGTATCCCCAAAGGACTTTGTCATCCGAAGGCTACGAAATAGCATGTAGAGTTCTGAGAAACAAAGCTTTATGCCTAAACTGATTGATGTTGTAGTGTCTGCCATGAACTACCGAAAGTTGGGACGAAATTAGAACATTATAGAGGATAGATGGATGGATCAACAATTTAAAAGACAACACAACGTAGGAGTGGTCATATGATTTTTAAGGCTAAAATTGTATCCTATAGGGTGTCTCACACACACAAAAAAAATATAGAGACTTCCCAACAATCGTTCGTTAAATTGAGAAAGAATAGGGTACACACAGGGTGTATTAAAACTTAAAAACTACCACAGTTATCAATTTGTGAAGATAAAAACAAAACAAATATATGTATTGTGGATGGAAAATATTAAAACTCACCGAATTCCGTAAATATAGGATCAGTTAGGAAATCCATATCCTTACAAAATTCCAATTGATTCCATCGAAATAGCACATCCTTCCCGCTCTATTTATGTAGATGCGATGATTTTTATTTTATTTTTATTTTTCTTTCTTTATATCTATCTATCTATCCACACACTATCCAATTAATCTATCTCTTATCGCGCCGCTAATATTCGTATTATTCACATGTTAGGCTGGCTATACTGGAAAACACGTTTCAAAAAAGAAATAACCACAGAGATACACTCTCAGACTCTGACTTAGTTGTGATAGTCGTTGTTAGAATTGAAAGTTTATTTTCTTTCCTTTTTCGTGTTCTGTCTGATTTAACTACAAATTGCGCGGCACTTTAACGCTCATCAGTACTACATGAGAGTAAAATAGATAAAAAAAATAAAAAACATACATAATTAGATATAGAAATGATGTGATTTAATTTTACGCAAATTATATTTATCAATTTCTCTATAACTTGTAATTTTTTTTATATTTTTTTTCAAATTGAGTACAAACACTTCTCGCAACTGATAGCGCGTTAACAACTGCGGATTAATTTGCCCCGAGATGCAGATAAAATAAATAAAGCTTAGTAGAAGAAGAAAGAGAAAATATACACACAAAACACGTTTATTTACGAAAAAATAAAAAATAAAAATAACTGGACGGATGGAAGTTAAAAATTGAACACAACCTAGAGCTGTAGGAAGGTGTAGATACTATGAAACTCTATCATGTAGATACATTTTGTCTGTTTGCTTTAAGCATTTAAATTTTGTTTAGCAGTTTAAATAAAAAAAAAAACGAGAAGAAGTTCAGGAATAGTTGCCAAAGATACAAGAGTTCACCCGGAGAATGGAAATAAATCAGATTTTTTTTTGTTCAAATTAAGATACAAAGATACAACACAAAAATGTATCTACTATCTGTGTACACATATGAGAATGTAGTTTTCAGTGTTTATCTTCTTTTACATGCGAGCGCTGGCTTCTGATGCTGTGTGCCAAGCGGGGCTTTAATGTATAAACAGCGGGCGCCCACAGAGAGGAAGATCGACCGAAAAAAAAAAAACAGCAAAAGAGAAGAAGAAAGACAGAGAGATATAAAGAGTAACGTATGTGTGTATGGGATAGATACAAAACAGAATAACTTTGTCATGCAAAAGTACGCTTACTTTTCAATTGAATTGAATAAACACATCATAAACGTACGAGAAACACACACGAGATACTCATAGATTGACGACACAAATATCTATGGACTGGCTATACTCTTGGAGACTGCAGTTACGTGTTTTGTACTTGTTAAGTGATCTTTTTTATGGAACTTTGGCGAATGTGTATTGCGATACAAATGATTTCTTTCTTTGGGAGTTTTATGTCGTAGATTTGGGTACAAAGCTCTAGAATATGTGTCAAACTGAACATGAAAGAGAGTCAAAAAAAAAGTCCAAGTTCACACACATTTCACATGGCTAGGAGCGGTTTAAGGACAAATCCACTCACACTTCTTGCAAACGGTCAACCAACTGCGCCATATCAAGGAAGATATGGTCGACCTACGATAAAATTAGAACGCAAGATCTCCTAAACAGAACCCGCTCAGAGATTGCCAGAGACCATGCGGCCAAACTAGATATTCCAAACAAACCCCACTGCCGCAGCTGAGAAAACGAAACTAAGAAGGAAACTTTCTCCCATTTCCTCTGCAAGTGTCTGCGATCAACTATTCTTCGACGACCTCAATGACATCTCAGGTAAAGGGATACGAGATCTAATTCGTTTTCTAAACTCTCCACATGCTGCATCTAGGTACTCCCGACTGTCACATCCACCTTCAACAACATACATCATCATCAACCAGTTCACACGAGTCGTGGTAACAAAAAAGCACATCCTAGTTGCTAATTTGGGTTTGAATCGCCACCTCTATCTACCTACCCTACACACACTCATTTAGGAAAGCCGTCCAATTAGGCGGTCAGGGATTCTTTCCATACGGAGAACACAAGCGTGACAGGAATATAAGAATGGACGGACGATGTCTGTAAGAAGTCGGCGGCATTCTTGCTGTTTCTCAGGAAAATAATGGGACAACTTATCGACGTTATTACGGCAAACTAGGCCTTTGCCAAACATCTTAACGTGTTAGGCACAATCTATGGCGTTAATGCAGATTGAAGTCCTTCCTTTGCACGTTTCACGTGGCAGATCTTTAGGGCTGATGTGATGAGTGCTGGTAAACTAAGCTTCCACTCGTCCTTCTTAGAAAGACGATGAAAACACAATAAAAGGGATGAACCTGCTGGTTGTACAATAGACCTGTTTTTGTGTCTGAGTGCTCCAGCGTGGTGTTTCAATACCCCGGCAGAAAAAATAAAGATAAGAATGGACACAATAGAGCCTTTTGAAGGTTTCAACTTGAGTCAGCTCTTAAAAGAAAAAAAAATTATTAAGCCTGGTTTAGGGTCATCTCGTGGCAGAGATCTGCTAACACATTTTCAGTGGCATCTTAGAACTTTCTCATGGCTACAGACAATCTGCATTTGTCGAGGCTTGAAGAAGTCCTAGGGATGAACAGAAGTCCTGAACCTTGTGTCATCTAGCTAAATTCATCCGGGTTCAGAGAGTCGTCTTCGATGTATCATTGCGTTAACCACGAAGTAATTATCGAGTTCTTGGAGTTTTTCAACTGTTTACAGAGGGCGTCTCCCAACCTTAAAGTGTCCAAAAGCAGCCTTATGACTGCGTTAAGCCTGTATCAAGAGATACAAATTTGTATACAATCTGGGTAGGGCATAGTCTTCTAAGGACCGGAGATGAAGTGTTAAAAATGTCAACGTCGATGTTATAACAAGGGATTCACTGACGAAATTGAACAGACCGGTTCTCGGAATGATATTGACGTAAGAAGAGGCATTACAAACGGGAGAAACCGTGTTCTGTTTGCCTTTCTGAAGTGTCTCAGAACTTGTATGTTGGTAGCAGCTAAAGTCAGAGAGCAAAGTTTTGTTCTACAATAAATAGCACAACAAACAAAACTCCCGCGCAACTGAGAACAAAAAAAAACACTCCAGCAGAAAACGGCCTCATAAACCAACTAAAGAGGAAAAAAAAAATAATAATAAATCTACCTATGTATCTATTTATACCCATCTGTTGAATTTAATTTCAATATCTCTACTGTCATCACTTCAAGGTGCTTATGAATGTTAAAATGGAATTGTCAACACGGATGTACACGTCTATTGGGTCTCATCACTTGATTTCGGTTGCAACTTGTCCAAGGTCCGTCCCCGTTCGTCGTAGCTACTAAAAACATCCGAGAAATTATGTCAAAACAAAATCGAAATTTAAAAATTTGCGCGCTTCCACGAAGAATCGTAACCGAAACACAAAAACGATTTCTCTTCAAAAAAAATAAAAAAATTTCCAAAAATTTTCCTTGGAATCCAGAAAAAGTTGTGTACGCACGTCGTCGCCTGATGTACATATTCCACAATCCAATCTCCAACAACTGGCTGGGGTGTCGATAACCGGTTAGTTGACGACGACGACGACAATCTTCAGCGAATTTTTCGTCGTCGATCGTCGTTTTTTTAATTTTTTTTTTTATATCAGTGTATGCGGATTTATCTATCTTTTATTGGATGAACTATTTCAAAGAAAAAAAAAAGAACAATACACACGCGATGAAGAGACTCGAAAAAACGCGATGCGGCACCAACAGCACAACAGAAAACAGAGGGAAAAACGTACCAAAAGTGATGGCGTTCCAACAACAACTGGAAACGCTTTTGTATTAAAAACCATGACAATGCTTATAAAATAGTGTTGGATACGCGACAAAGAATAAAAAAAAAAGTTCAAAACCAATCAAAGCATAAGCAGGCTTAGCCGTCGACGACTAATCACTGTCCGCAGCTGGAAAAGAGCGAGTGCCGTTTCGCTTCGTGTATTTTTTATTTTTTCAATAAATAAGCGTTTTAGGTGGATGCTGGGTCTTGCAGAGAAACATATGTTCATTTTGCCAAGGGAAATACCAGAAAAATATCATGAAATGGAAAACCCAGGAGTTCCATGAAATCTCTAGAAAGAACTGTGGGGGGGGGGGCTTAGGTACCTATCGGCCACATATGTGTACCTAGAGTTGTTTCTCAGAAATAAGCTAACTTGGTTTAGTAGATACAAATCTAGATTGTATTGCAGTGGTTGTGAGATGCGATATTTTCCAAACCAGAGTTTATTACAGCAGTAGTGTGGTGAATGTATGGGATAAGTTGTGGCCAGTGACACATAGGTGGAGCTGAAAAATTATTGATTTTTTTGTTGAGGTATCCACGACTAGAAGAGGGAAAATCAATTGAGGCTTAGGCTACAGTGGCCTACATAACAACTGTGGGACTGCTTTGAAACTGGTGGCTACCTCTTCGTCGTTTTAACTATGGACGATGCGATGAATTTGTTAGAACCTAAGTCAGGTTGCTTAGAAGTTCAATGTTGAAACCGACGGAATCTTGTATCAGTCAGGAATGTTCCCATTTATACGAACAGTCCTTTCGATAGTTGTTCGATGAAGACGGTGGAGCAGTACAACCTAAACGCTAAACCAAAGATGAAAACCCGTCCATATGCCGTATGTTAGAAGTCATTTCAAGCGACTTGCTGGAATTGTGGAAACGTAGAGGAGAAAAGAAACGCTTTCTGTGTCTGCATAGACAGAACAATGGGTCTACTTTGAGGCGAACAACGATGTCAGAAGGTTCATAGAAAAAGGTGTTTCTTAAGGAAAGGAAAAACTACTTCGAGGCAACAGAAATGCTATGCAAGACACAGACAAGGCAGACGGCAAAGCCATCCTTAACGAGTTATGTAATTGAATTGTAAAAAATGTATAGAAGAGAGAATAAATAAATCAAAACTACCTATCTATCTACAAGACAAAGACAAGAATACCTTTATATCCGGTGGTGTCCTACAAAGGTCTGTGCACATATTTTTCTTAACTGCGGACTCTGAACGGCACAGTGTAGCTGGGTTTCTCAATTTTTTAAGCTTTTTTCCACATAGCATAGCGACATGAGAACTAATTTGTCACCGTAAAGGCTGCGATGAGATGAAGGTCCAAGTCGTATTCCCTTTTTTTGTTTTTTTTTTAGAGACTAAGACAAGACAGTGCAGTGTTTCGACTTCACGGGTTGAGAGCATGCTAAAACTGAAAGAAAAAGAAGACAAGAGTTATTAGGTTTTCCAAGTGTTTTGAGTCCAACTTTCAAGACTACGTGAAGATGAGAGTAGAAGTTAAGTTGAAGGGTTGACGGGGAAGAAATCCTTTCCCCCCTCACACTTAGGTCAATGTAGACCCATTGTGAGAGGAGAAGTTAGTAGATATACATAAATAACAGCGGAAGGTTGCTCGCGACTAGCCAGAACCAAGGAATTATCAGAGACTGTAAACACACAATTTTGCAGTTCAGGTCACGTGAGTTGTGATATCAAAAAGGCGCATCAGCGCTACTTGTGTTTATGGTAGGACTTACCAGACAGCTACTTCTATCTTCCTAAGAGCACTCTATGCTGAAGAACGAGGAGAGAGTTTTGACAAGAAAAGTCAGAAGGAATATGACTTGTTACTTGTGTGGCTCTTGTTCTGTGGCCAACGAAACGATCAACTTTGTACCCTTAGATGTGTCGTGCGTAACCACAAAGTACAAGTAAAACTCCTGCAACCTCTTAAACCCAACTTGACCATGCCCTCATCACACAAGCATTAGTTAGAGAGCTATACTGGAAGTATCAGAAGTCACTACAATAAGACCCACACACTGTTTGGTTTTTTTTTTTTTTTTTGTGCTTCGTCCTGCACTGTAACTACTTTGCTTTTTCTTTTGAAATCCTCAAATGAAATAACAAGATAACCCGCACACACCACTGCAGTGTTGACTGTTGTAGACATTCGGATTGATTCTTTGTCACAGTTCGTACCCACCCACACACATATGGGTTTTTGTATATCCTTCCTTCCATTTATCGTAATTAAATTATATTTGGAGTAATGGACGATGTGAAATTGAATAGTGATTTCCGTTTCCACAAGAATATGTATGTATGTATTCCAAAGACATTTTCCAATCTCGAGAGCTTCGTCGAATGTGATGAAAAGAAGTGCGGACTGGCAGGGAAGTGAGTGAGCAAACACACCTAATCTGATTGAATTCACTGGAAAATCCTTTTTGAAGGAAAAAGAATGGATTTAAGGATATTTTCTTTTTTTTTGGAAGAAGATGACCACCATTTGGGGGTCTGTTAATGGTTAATGGTTTTGAGAGCTGAGAATGGAATATTCGTTCTCTATAAATGGAAAGCGTCAACACTGCATTAACTGGTGTCAGAAGTGATATTGATAAACCATGCAATAGACCTGATAACCTTTGGTGTTCCGAAGTGCCATGAAGCAAGGTCAACACACATGTCGGAAATGGATTTGACTTTGGTGTTCTGGATTAAGTTGGGATGCTAAAAACTCACGTGGAAACTCAGTGTGAGATGGACATCGTCCTCATGTCCTAGAGAACGTTGAAGGCATTTGGCTTGCCTCATATTCCAATTGGGATCAAAGTAATGTACGCTCCCCGCTGACTGCCAAGGACAAGAAGGCCAAATTAAAGTCTGGTGACTGGACGTCCAGCTGAGGCCGATTGTGCCAATTTTTTATTTTGGAATTTCCACTTCTGTTCCAGAGAAACCGTCAATGTGAACGAAATTCCAGAGGTAAAAGATGACTCCATTCTAAGCATCTGCCAGAGGTTACCTATTTCATGATTGATGTAGCAGAGACATTGTCTTGGTCTTAGTCTGTTAGAATGACCTGCATACCTGTTGTTGTTTATGACTACCCTTATCCGTGCTAGAGATGCATGTTTGTAGGATGAGGAAACTCAGAGTATCTCGGGAAATTTACTTAAGGGTGAACTGATGTGAATTAGAAGCATGACACGTATGACACTGGCACTTTTTGTGGAACTATCTACAAAACAGTGGGTTTTGTCCCTTTCCACATACGCGTGTCACTTGAGTCGCGGTCTTGGTCTACTACGTCGTTCTTCTCTGGTGGATCCGAAGTCTCTTCATGCCTAAGCGCTGGTATGAATTCGCCCCATATGTCCCAGCCATCTTCTCCTTGTGTATTATAGTTCGTAATCTCGTCTATTCATCACTTGAACTGGATAAGACGGCGTTCGTAGAAATGTCCTAATGCCGGTCTGTGTTACGTTTGGTAAGAGAGGTAGACAGCGTATACCTCCTGTGATACCACAGAAAACTCCTACACTTTCTCGTTGACCCAGTGTGAGCTTATGATAAAGCGATCTTCTGCCTTTAAAGCGACAGCGGTAGACAGGTGCAGGTTCATTTCTTCGTCGAGTAGCATGTCTGCATATAGGCCAGTGTCCTGTGTTGACACCAATAGTGATTCTATTAAGCGAAATCAGTCTCTCGAAGCGATGTTGGTCTGTTAGAGGCCAGATAAGTCTGCTTAGGCTGGCAGATTGTACAACTTGACTGCATCCTGCTTGAATCTGAACAGAAAAAATCGGTATTACAGTACCAAGCTTGGTCAGTTTATATCGGCCTTACAGTTTCCTGGAATCCCTCTGTGTCTCCATACCCAGGAGAGGAGTTTGCTGTTGTGTCGCTTGTAATACAAACAAAAAAAATGCATCTTGACGTTACTCTGGTAGGTAGCAATGGTCGTCCGGTAAGGTTCTGCCAGAAACACAAGTAGCGTAGGTGCTACGTGACCTCGATGATGCTGGGTGTGGCCAAGAGGGTAGTTTCCAAATCTATGCTGTGGAATTCAGAAAGTTTATAATGTTGCGCACAGAATTTTATGTTAGAAATCTCTGACAGTTCCTTGAAAAAGTGTTTGCCAAGTGTGCGATGCCTAGCTCTGGCTAGTGACGGGCAGTCATAGAGAAAGTGGAATAAAAAATCGAATCTAACTACAATAGTGGGGGTTGAATGGAATCCTAACTTGGCAGCGTGTGATTCTTGCTCTTTCGGTACGAATTCTATTGACTAAGTCATTCGTCTTGTTTTTATTGTAGGCGGACTATATTTGTCAAGCTTCTAGACTGTTCCACCTAGAATTGGCAACAGAGAGAAAGTGATGAGTCCCATCGGGGAGCAGATTGACTCCGCAAGAGAGGCACCAAGGATTGAGCCACCTCGGCTAGCAAGAGGATTGGCTCCCTCATTTTCTTTGTTATTGAGGTCGGGAACCCAGATGAGAGTGATATTAAACCGAATGCTTGCACTGTTCTACTAATTTAGAGGGCAAAGTAAGTGAGTGTACGTAGCATTTTGATGGTAGCCTGGCTGTCAATGAAGATTCCTTTGTTGTTTTTGGTAGTGGAACTGAAGCTAAGTATTTTGTAGGCAATTGCTAGTTTTTCTGCCTCGATCGGCAATCCAGAGCTACTAACGAATTTGAAGAGACTTATTCCAGGGACCTGATCGCTGCTTGACTGTCTGTAAAGATACGTTTATCTGCCAATGCGGTTTTGTTAACACCAAAGATAGCTGAGAAGACACCTGCTTCGGTGTAGGTTATTCTTCCATGCGGGTGCGTTCCTCTGGTCTCTCTGCGAGTAAAGTTGATCTTCCGACCGGATAAAAACTATTTCCTATTTGTTTCTTTATTGTTTCTGTTTATTTTTATCTATTTGTTTCAAAGTACATACATACATTTCATGGTTGATATTTTATTTAAATTGTGGGTTTCTTGTTTCGTTTTTTCAAGTTTTCACTTTTTTTTTTTTTTTATACATTTAACATATTATTTCTCTGATTAATCATTTTTCTTGTGGTTTTTTTCTTGTATCTGTGTATATATATATGTCTTGTGATTAGTTTAAGTGTTTTTTTTTCTCTTTCATTTTTTGTTGCTACATTTATTTATTTATGTTTTCAAAATTATTTTTTTCTTAAATTTTAAAAGTTACTTAAGAATAGAAACAAAATTCAATATTTTTTTTTATTAATTTTTTTCTTTAGAGATTTCATCTTAAATTTGAAATAAAATTTTCCTATATATACACAGCTATGAAAAAAAATATATATATATATTTATTTCTTCATTGTTTTTCTTTAAAATGTGTTTTTCTTTTTCAAAATGTTCCTAATTTATTTAGGATATATATATTATTTAGTATACTTTAAGTATAGTTTTAACTTTTTATTAGTTTTTTTTTCTGTTTTGTTTATAGACAAACATACTTTTTCACATGTCATTTTCAATTGAGATACATTTATATTCATTTATTTTAATATTTATTTTGCTAATTTCACTCAATTAAATGTTTTTTAAAAGAAAATTAAAATAAAGAGAAAACAATAAAGAAATAAATAAATGATAGAGACAAAGAAACAAATAGGAAATTAAAAAAAAGAAGTAGATAAGCAGGAAAAAGGATACCCCTGGGTGGTGGTGGTGTCTTCTCACCCTTCGCATGGATGGTATTTATGAAGAAATTTGTGGAAAGGACTTAGACAGCAAGCTTGTTTTTTTTTGCATGAGGGGAGCACTTCATCTGATATCCCATGTCATCTTTGGCAGGTGGCTAGTTCGACTTGAATCAATTTCAGTGAAGATTTTGGCCTCGCTTCTATTCATAATCTCTCCAGAAAACACAGACTACACCACACACAACAAAAACTTCGTAGTTACCCTTCTCTCCAGACCATTCTGGAGTCAATTCACTTTTACACCGGCGACGGATCAAAAACTAACGACGAGGTTCGTGAAGGTGGAGACAGAGAAAGAAAGAACTGAGTCATGACTACCGATTCGCGTGGACTGTCCGACAGCCAATAACTTGCAGAACCCTTACTTACGAAGCACGAAAAATAAGTGAAAGAGCTTCCCCTTTCAACTTCAGAAAGGCCTCATTCGTCTTCCTTAACAATCTCGGCGCGGAATGATTGAAAAAGTTAAGCACGAAAAATAAGTAAGCTTCCTCTATCCACTCATTTTCGACTTCAGAAGAGCCTCATTCGACTTCGGAAAAGCCTCCTTCGACTTTAGAAAGACATCCATCGACTTCAGAAAAACCTCATTCGACTTCAGAAAAACCTCATTCGACTTCAGAAAGGCATCCATCGACTTCGGAAAGGCCTCATTCGCATTCCTAAACAATCTCGGCGCAGGCTGATTGGAAAGTGAAGCACGAAAAATAAGTGAAAAAGCTTCCTCTATTCACTCGCTTTGGACATCCGAAAGATCTCATTCGACTTCAGAAAAGCCTCCTCCGACTTCAGAAAGGCCACATTCGACTTCAGAAAGGTCTCATTCGACTTCCTTAACAAAACTCAATGCAAAATGATTGGGAAGTGAATCAAGTTACGAAGGATGCTCTTGAACGTCAAATTTGAGCTGATAGGACCGAAAAAAAGTCATCTGTTGTCGACATCTACGACTTCCTACAGTAGATGTGACCATAATCATAGTTCGAAGCGTCTTGAAAGGAGAGTAAAAATGGTCTCAGAAGATAGTCTTAAAATGTTATTACCCGTCGAGCAGGAAATCGGGCCCACGTAGGCTTAAAGAACCAAGGAGGACAGGCTCGTGAAGGAGAGAGTTTTTTTTCTGACAGAATCCGGCACAGAAGAGTAAAAAGCAGATCATCAAGGATTCATAGAATGTATGACGGTATAATGACAAACAACTCAGCGTGAGAAACACCACTTGGTCCATCTCCAGTTCCATTGAGATCATGAACCAAAGTCAATTCCAATGTGCATTAGGTGGAGACTTTTTTGCTTTTTTCCATTCAAGTCAAAAGGAGACATCAAAAAGGCTGTGAGAATCACCCAATAAACTAATCCATCGATTGGTCTCTGGAGAGTCAATCCATTCAATCTTCAGTCTATGGCTGTAACTTAAGGACTCTGACTCTGCATCAATTGCCTGTTGACTTTAACTCGAAATGCCATTCGTGCGTATGCCCGGTTTTCCTATTTATGATATCCCAATAGTGAAGGAGAATCATTCTTTCTGTATGCAGCAGCATTCTCGTTGTTATTCCAAAAATACGCACCAATTGAGGAATCAGTTCATGTGCCATGTTTTCTGTTTTTTTTTTTTTCGTGTCCTTTGTATAATTTTGTTGCAAGTGGTTGGTGATAGTTTGCCAGGAGAAGACGAAGAAGGACGATGACGCCGAGATTAATGGATAAAATAGATGTGTCCAATGAAAATCATTTCTCTGCAAGAGCAAGTAGATGATGTTGCCTTGCCACCAGAGGAAGGAAGAATATCCATCTCGTTGTGTCTTTTGAATGCAAAAACGACGAGGAGACGGCTCCAGGACGAACAAATAAAAAAGGCAGACGCACGCACACACAACGTTCAGTTGCTTACTGAGTGGCTATGGCATGGGGTGTATATATTGACAAACACACACAGACACAATCTAGTGGTCTAGCCGTAGAGTCCTTCTCGTTTAACTATGATTGTCCCTGTGTTTTTGTATATTGCACGTGATTTACAGATTTCATTCGATGCGTCCTCGTTTACATGCGCTCCCAGTTTTGGAACACACCGCAAACAAGATGTATACTCGATACACAGAGCCGGAGGGAGAGAGGACCTATCAAGGCATTCCAAGCCAGTGACAGGTGGGCGTGGGTTGACGCAGGACGAACGCATGCAATAACTTGACTTTGCTGGATTATGATTTGGCTTTTACTGGGATTCAATTGTCATAGTTAGCGAAGGCAGCATATTGGACATACATGAATGTACGTCAGTGATTGACAATAAATGCGTCTGTGGTAGTATCGACAGGATATGGTTTTAGTTTGATGCTGATAGAGGAAAGAATTAATTAAGGAACGTAACCTGTCAACTTGTATATACTGTAACTCATGGATGCAGCACATTGACCACAATGTTTCAATAAGGCAACAATCGGATGTCATTACTCGATAGAGGCACACACAAATAAGTCCACAACACAAAGGATTTTTGAGAAATTTCGAAAGCTCCATCAAAAACCCTAGTGAGACTTCCATGAACTTTGGTTAAAACAAATAGAACGAGTCAAAGTCATGTCGATTATAAGGAGTTCACTTTGGAAAGTGGAAAAGGCACACAACACACATGGACACACGTTGAAATTTTTTGATGGACATGTGTGCGGACGCAAAACTTTCTACAGAGTTGTCCACAGCGAATGGACCTTTTTTTTTTCTTGGCTGGCGCTGGGATGACGTTGGAAGATGCAATCTGTGAATTAAATGACGAACTGTCATGTGATGATTAGAAAATTCCAACCCTTTCTGAGACGAAGACAAAGTTCGGACAACAGAACATGACGAGCTGTCATAAATGACGAATTAAAGCCTTTTGATGTCGAAAAAGGATTCAAACAACATTGACGTAGCACGCTTTTAGTAGCACCTTCGTCAGTTTTAAGGAAAAACTGGTCAAAATAGGTCTAGAGAGCTCTCCGCATCGACAAGTCGAAGACAAAATATCACGATAGATAGCAAAAATGACGAATGAGGTGACAAAGTACTGTCTGGGACAGAACTTGACGATCGACAGCTAGCAGATCTTGGGATTCTTCGAAAGGAACATTTTACGTCGAATAAATGGTCCTGTCTGTGAGGAGGGCGAAGCCTGGAAAGCAAAAATCCGTCGGCTGCATTGGCTCGGTCACATCGATGGAATAGACGAGAGCACTCCAACTAAGGGGGTCTTCGAATCCCAGCCACTTATTTCACAAAGAAAAGAGAGTCAGGCGATCGTGGACCCGGGACAGAGAAGAATGGAAAGCGACATTAGCTCAGGCTGAGATCTGATGAGTAAGTAAGAAGATAGTTTCAACATAGAAAAAGTCATTAGGGGCTTTGTCTAGCAAGGCTCTACTAAAAATTCAAACACTCAAGTGGCAATGTTGTTTCTGTATAAGACTCTGATCATCCCAGACTAGCTCTGCAAAGGTTTGGAACGTCTTTGAAGTGATCAATGGTGGATGGCGTCAGTGCGACCTCAACCAACATGATGTGCGATACTACAGACAGCTGGCTAAAAGTTGAGCTAAGTGGTTTTTTTCGTTGGTTAAGGTCCGGGCAAAGCCATCTAGGTTCAACGGAAAAGGGTGGTCTGTCAATGGGCACCTTACTGCGGATAGGCCAAGGAAGAGTTGCAAAAATTAGGAAATGCAACTCAAGACACATCACCGAGTATCATATAGGCATGACATGACATGCTACAAGACTCAAGTGACGTCAAAAAAATAATGTAAAGGATAACAAACTAAAAATAAAAAAAATCTTATAAACCAACGGATATATGTACATTAAACTAGTATGATGATGCTTCGTCGACATGTCAAACACTATTTCATTGACACACACCTTAAATTTTTTTAGTTGACATACACTCTCAGGTGTATCCTTTCGATCCTTAATCAATTTTTTTTTAGGTTGATTCGTTTTTTTTTGTTTTTTTGTTTTTACTTAGTACATTTACTTATATGCATTTAAATGAATATTCCTTAGAAATAAATTGATCCTTATAGGATGCTCTATCAATTACACAAATAATTACTTTTTTTCCCTTATAAGTTTAGTATTTACCTTTCGTTTGTTGTTGTGTTGTTTATGTAGGGTCTGCTCCTGCTGTTGCGGCTTCTGATTCTTGTGGCTTTGTTTTGAAAGGTCGTGCTCTCTGGCGAAGTCATCTTGAATGATAAAAACGATCAATGGACGTTGTTTGTGATATGATTGATTGATGACATGCTGCGATGGAAAGCACACACAGGATAACAATAGCCAGATGTGATGGGCTGGGTACGCCGCTACTTGTTTGCATTGCAGCTGGATGTTCACCTGAAGGAAGACAAACAACAAAAAAGAAAAAAATTGAATAAATCCTTGGGTATCCATGAATAATAATTTATTCATAATGCGATATCTGTTGTGTGTATGTGTGCGTTTGTAGTGATTGTTGTTCGCAGCATGTGACCCAGTTTATGTCGCACAAAACAACCGAGAGAACTGTTTCTGTTTTCTTTTTGCTCGCGAATTATTGTAAAAAAAAGGGGTAGGCTCACCATATTTTGGTGGTTACAAGGGACGACCAGGGAATACAGCCATACATAACCTACAACCCCAAATGGAAAATGAATCGTGAATATTTTACGCAAACAATGCACCCTCTGGCCCACGCGGACGGAATGTTGACCCGAAACGAGGAACGACGACGACGACGACGACGTATGGTTCAGATTACAATCCTTCTCATTGTGTTGTGATGGCATTTTGACTGCCTAAGCGCATTGCATGATGCCAGGGTTAGAGAATATTTATTGTTCGTAAGCAAACACCAACACCTTGATCGAATGGAATGGACCCAGGAGCCAGTGAACCGTACCGCCATGTAAAATGAAACTAAAATGAGGATTCAATTTGCATTGTGTTCTCAATGCCACCATAAAACACGAATGACAGAATACTGGACGAATGGAATGTTCCATATTCCCTTTGAAATGTTAGAAGAGGCTCGTGGTTTAGACACTAATAATTAAGGTGGCCTTGTTACAAAGTGACACGAGGCTTGAAAATCTATGTAAAATATTCGTAAAGGTGGTGATTATCGATGTTAGTCGGACGGAATACGACGGTTCCTACCTGAAACATCGTTGATTTCTCTGTCGTTCAAGAATACGGGTACCTTCCTCGGTCTTACTCGGTTTTTAAGGCGCACACATATGTAGATCAAAAGATGTATCAAACTACTACTTACCATTCAACACATGAACTTGTACCGAAGCTGGAATAGCTGCTGCTGGGACACATGTGTAATTACCAGAATCACGAAATGAAGCTCTTGTCAACATTAAACGACTTGTGGTTCCAACATCAGTTTTTTCTGTTTCCAAACTTATCCCACCACGAACTGAATCAAAGTCAACAACAGAGGAGCCATGGTACCTGTAAAAGAAGAAAACAATTAGAATCGTATCGCATAAGGTGGTAGTATGGGGGGGAAAGGATTTTGAGGATTGGATTGTTCTTTATCTCTGTAAACTGGACAAGACCCATCGTTATCGTTCTCTCGTAGCAATGATTGTTGCAGACCTCGACAATGCAGGATTTTTCGGACAATTTAACGCCTCAGAGATGTGTTTTGTTAGTGCCCTTGGCACTGGGGTTAAGTTAGGTGACTGTCTCTACTAAGCAGGGACACACTTAGGTCAGAACAAGACCCACTGTAGTCAACGTAGAAAACCGGGTGACCAGCATCAGATACCTCACATGCGGTATTTCCTAAGAGGAAGAGGGAGTTAAAAGCTCTGGGAAACCGTAGCGGTGTTAACCCTATCCTATGTCATACTCAGTGCAGAGCCCAATTAGACCCCACATACAAAATTTAAAGATATCGAGCCTAAGCCATTGAGTTAATCGAAAAAGTACTCTCGAGCTGCGGTTTCGGCGAAGGTTAAGGTGGAGCTCTAGAGTTTCTAAAACGAGAAGTACTCTCCTAGGGTTTTCCTCCTTAGCCTTGATAGGGCAGGGCAGGAGCAAAGCAGGTGTGTAGTTGTTTCTTCCTCCTCGTCGTCTCTGCAGCTTCTACAAAAATCGTTAGAGGGAACCCCTAATCTGTTAGCATGCCCTGCCCTCTCTCTCCCTCTCAAGACAGAGTCTTCAGCTTGAATCTGTTCCAAGGTTCATGCGGTCTTGATGTTTGTTGTGTCCCCTGAGGAAACTTTTAGGTTGTTTTTATCAAAATTGACAATGAAACCATCAGTGGTGACCAGTGGTGGTTGGAAGCAAATTATGGATGAAAACTCGTCCTTTGTTTTCCCCCCATAAGAGTCCGAATTGCTGTTTTATGCATGCCAACCACATTGCGGATCTCAGGCAAGCACTGGTTTGCAAACCCTTAGGATTGAATAACTATATCATGAATGAAGGGATTGTCGGAGGGCTTTTGCGGTTGGTTTGGGTTAAATTAAAATCTCGGTATCTTTTTCCGGTTAAATCTGAAGCCAAACACGTGTGTGTCCGCGCTCTTGAAACCAAATCCAATGAAAATAAATAAGAACCATGAATTATGTAGAAAAAAACTCTCATTAAATATCGAAAAGGGTCTCCTGGCGACAAAAAAGAAGAAAAAAAAAAAGGAAATTATGATTAAAATGTAAATTCCGTACTCATATCCCTCCACATCCATCCACAGTTGCAAAGGTAACGCACCCGGTAACCAGTAAAGAATTATTGATGAGATCAAGCAAATACATCTAGGCAGGCACACACTCTGCGGTGCTGGTGTAGGAAGGATTCATGTCAAAAAAGGTGGCGGTTCCTCCATCAAATCCAGAGAAAAAAAAAAAACAACGCAAATCCTCTCTGGAACGCGCCTCTACACTCTGTTATGCATACCCACATACATACATTACAATTTCAATTATAATACCCTGCGGCAGGAGCAGTCCTAGACCCCCTCCCCGCCCCCAGTGCCGAATGGTGAAAGAGACTATCGCTTTGTATAGTAGTTGCGCAAAATGCTTCTCACTAAAACTCTTGTCCTGTAGTGTAGTGTAGTCCACCCCCATCCCTCTTTCCTCTTTCAGTTGGATGCATCCATTTCATTTATTTTTCGACCCACATTTTCGAATTTTCTGAATAAATCAGAGGAAACAGGTTTTCCATATCATTGAAGAGAGCCTTGGGTGTATGGGGTCCTTCAGCACAATTAGAGTTGGATGGAGAGAGGGGTGATCCATGTACATTTCCAATAGAATTTCAACAGAAAAAAATAAAAAATTAATTTCAAAAAATCTTGTTTAACCTCTGGATGGGGGCCTGGAGGGAGGAATGAAATTTTGTGGTGGGAAATCATTATAGTGACCAATTACCATGAAACAGACGATGCATGAATATTCACTGAGCACGCTAATGAAATTGTGCTGTCGCGCTTCACATGGACTTCAGTTGATCCCAGAATTTTAGCACGTGCAGCTGCAATGAAAAAAACAAAATAAAAATTAAAAAATTTATTAAAAAACATAAAATTAATGAATAAAACGTTTAAATTTATTGACAACAACAATTATTTGACTTTTTTTTTCAGTTGAATTTGTATGTTCTAGTGTGATGCTGCGTATTATTTGTGAAAAAAAAAAATTAATTAAAATCTCGAGAGAGTCACACCACAGACAGAGTCTGGAAGGATGATTTGGGTGTTCCTAATATAGGGGGTCAATTTTAATTGAGTTACCGTTTTGTAAATATGTTAATAAGGTTGTTTTTCCTTTGTTTCTAAGGCAGGCCGACAAGCAACACACACAAAGAGCAAAGGGATTTCACAGAAGGTTTGGTGTAAACGAATTACTGTCACCTGCACAATGTTTGCCTTGAAATCACAAAAAAAGGGAGAAGAAGGGAGGATACAAAACAAAACAAAAAACAAAAAAAGCCTAAAAAAATAAAAAACTTTGACGACCTTACCCTACCCTACCGCTTGCCCGAGGAAATCTAATCAATTTGGGTTCACAATCAACCACCCCCCAACCGGTCAAGAGACACGAATAATAAGAGAGGTGCGTTCCCAAAAAAAATACTTTTTTGCCACATTACACCGCCTTCAGAGGTGATGTGGCGGATTTCATTAGGAATACCATGGGACTGTGGATTTACCCTGGCCCATCCAGATCACGGACACCGCCGATGTCATAGCAAATCTGAAATAGAATATTCGACCTTGACATTCATCACTTCTTCAGCTTCCCTTACCAATGGCGATGAGAAGGACGGGGGCGCGCTTGTTGAAGCTCGGCTCGGCTAGGTTTGTCGGACAGGGGTGGATCTTGTTCTCAGACAAAAATCTCGTGTCTGCAAACTAATAGAAAGAAATAAGTGAAGTGAAGAAGTAGACCTCGGATGGAGCTGTGTCAGAGACTCCTGTCAAACTTAGTCCCTACTTACTTACTTATCTGGCCAGCGACCCTTGGAGGGTCTGAGCCTGAACTAATGCCGCTTTCCATCCTTCACTTAGTCCCACAAGGGATGCATTTTATGCGCTCGTTTTAAGAAGTAAAATGACAACAGCTCAGCTTGATTCGAAGTGAGCTTAGATCCAAGATCCGAGCTCTATTTCAGCTTCCCACAATGACGAATTAACTGTCCCTTATCAATGCAGGTGGTGGGTACTTTTTAGGAAGAACCAGAGGGATTAAGTCTTGGTAAACAACCCAACAAATTCCAAGACCAATTCTAAAGCAAAATGACAGCCAATAAGAATAAAGCCTTTAAGCCGCATCGAAACAATGTAAGGACGGGGATAGAGTCTATGTGTGTGTATGTGTGTATGTTTGCGAGCTCACATCATGCAAATAATGACATTTTTCCCTCTTTAAAAAAAATGTATTTACTCGTACATCGAGTGCAAGCAATTTAAACATGTCCCGACACTCATAATCTGACTCTTGTACACCACATGCTACCAGGACCCAACCAATTTGTGTGCGTGTATGGCTGTGGCTGTACACAAAATATCCTTCTTCTTCTCGTTGGGATATGTCTCTCTTCTTATCTTTTCTTTTTTGGAAGCATATTTTCATTATCATTTCGACTTTGTTGCTATTACTACCAAAGGATGGCTGGCTAAATGGGTGTATCTCTTGTGAGATGCCTCACAGCAAAAGTATCGGGATAAATTTGCAACTTATACTTTGTACATTTCGAAGGAGTTGTGTTGAGTTTTAGTTTTTTTTTTTGTTTTTTTTGCGTCTGTTGTTCGCCAGATGTTCATACATAGAAAGATATAAAGTCGCCCTTGTGTGCGACAGATGTTACTCGAAGATTTTGTATAAAGATACGAGTGTACATCGTCGTCATCATTACCATGAGTATCAATACTGGAAGCTTATATCACATTATAAGTGCTTGAAACACTTGGCCCGTGGCTTATGAACGAAATTTTAATGCAATCCCAACTTAATTGAAGCTATCAGTGGCACTGAACTTTGATAGATTCAGATCCAGAGCCTGGAGAGTGAAATAAAAGTGAAGATTCCCCCTCCAGATTCAGGGACTAACTCTGAAAACACAGCCAAACCAAGGATGTCCTTCTTTGAGACCAATTTCCCAGTTTCTTGTCACCAATTTCAATCTGCTTAACCTAATCCGTTTCATTCCATTCAATTTAACGAATAAAAATCCTTACCATACCCAATTGTACGTGTGTATGTGACAGAACTGAAGGAAGAAACCGCTTGTTACTGCGTACATGTGCACATTTCCAAATGAATTCACTTTTAGAAAGTGTACTATCAAAGCTAATGATGTGCTGTGTGTTGCTTTTGACTGAAAGGAGCGACAAGATTGCAAAAATACTACGATGAATATTGTCGTCGTGAACGCAAACGCATCCTCTCGTGTTGTATGTATGTCGCGCATTCACAGGATGCTCACATAAAAAAAAAAAGAAAAAAAGAACGTCATTATTAAAGTCGTTATGCATGGAGGATATACTATATGGCAACCATCTATTATTCACCAGGATCAGCGAATAAAACGTGTGCGCCCACCATTCATGATAGAAAATTGCACCAAGAGCGCGTCATCATCAAATTTGCTTCTTCTTGTCTTATTCACAGGAATGCACATGTATTTGTAGGAAAACTAAACTAAATAAATAAAGATACGCAATACGGGATAGTAATTTGCTGACGCGAGATTTTAAATGTGCGCCTCTGCCGTTGCCATTGCCATTAGCATTCGCTTGTGTGCTGCAATTTGTCATTGACGGGAAGGAACTAGGAAAGAAGTCACATTTGAGCAAGGGAAACCGGGAGAGAAACCGTGGGTGGAATATGAAGTGCCACAAGGCAGACAACTAGGTCCGATTCTGGTGAGAAAAAGTGCTGCAGCTCGAGGCAAATGAAGGATAACCTTAGGCAGCCGCTGGTGCTTCGGTTTCCTCAAACAAAAACCTGATCTTGCCAGTCTTACTTCATGCAGCTGGAAGATTGCTAAAACCTTAGTCCTGTCTGCGAGGAGGGCTCTATGAATTGTTTGAAACGGTGGATGTAGTTTGAAAATCCATCGACTGAACTGGCTTGGTCACATCAAGCGAATGGACGATAACGCTTCAGCTAAGTGGGTCTTCGAATCCCATCAGCCAACTGGCTTAGGAAGGAAAGGAGACTGGCAGATTGGGCAATCGCGGATGTTAGAAACCTTGTACGCAGCGTGCCCGGCACCGTGAAGAATGGAAACGAGTTCGGAGAGAACGTATAGAATGCGATTTTACCATCTTGACCAACGACACAAAAAGAAACAGAAGTTCTTTGAGATTTCCTTCCCGGAAGTGGACAATTTAACAGTGGAATTCCTGTGCTTGAAGGGACGTCTCCTTGATACAAATTCACTCCTAAAATTAGTGGAAAAAGCCCGGTTATGTCCACACAACAGAAGACAGAAACAATCAGTCTCTCTAGAGCCATCTGACAAGTACATTTCGATGCCAAAAGTCCCTTACCTCTACCGACACAGTTATTAACCCACTACACATCCTTCATTCTCAAAGATTGTGCAACGTTCTGCATGCCGCCGAATATAATTATTATCGCTTGCAACCGTCGTCGTCGTCTCGCTACAAAATGTCCTTATAATCCTCCCTCGTGTGTTGCTTTTTTCAATTTTTTTTTTTTCGTTCTCATCCTGTTTCCGGTGGGGGAGGACACACAGATAAAGGCTGTATTTTCATTGTTAATATGACAAATCTGTTACAATTTCATTTATCCTTTTTGTGTGTCAACCACATTGTGGAAAGGAACGAAAAGGATATTATTTAATTTTTTGTTTTTTTTTTTGTACTAGTGACGTTTTTAAGAGAAATTACAAGGAAACGAGACAACAAAACATGTGTGAAGGATACGTTAGGGAAATTAGTTTTGAATTGGATACCATATGCTGATTAGATTTTGTCAAAGGATACATTGCAGCAATGGAAACACTTGGAAACTTATAGAGGAATAGGTTGAGAGGATGTGGATCGTGAATTGTGGTATATGGTATCACTTATTGGATGGATTTCAGCTAGAAGTGTAAAGCATGAGGTTGAGTCTTAAGACAACAAAGCGCGGCTTAGAACTAAAAAAAAAATCGAGAATGAATCGAAGACAAACAGCTTTGCTGATTTATAAAGTAGAAAAGTCGTACTTGGACTTTTTTTTCCAGTCAGACAGGTTCACACGTTGCCAAGTTTGACATGCCCTTTAGCACTCTTTTTTTTGTTTTGTTGTTATAATTCACTAGCGCTAAAGGGGTTATGAATACCCTAATTATGCTATTCACACAGCGTTAGTGTTGATGTAGTGATTTTGAAACTCAGATCGTATTAGGCTTCAGTCTTTTTGCTTCGAGGTTGGTGTCCAGAATGACTGAGGAGAATTATTGGTACTGTTGCCATCGCTTATAATTCACAGTATTTCTTTCGAACAACACTTTCAAGCCATGTGACCACCCTACTGCCAGTGTTATGCCTATACATTGCCGTAACTGCAAAAATACACAAGACTACCTGGTGCACTAGCTAGAACCAGGCATCTGACACTTGGCAAAGCCTTTTTTCAACCTACTTTCTCAACACCAAAGGATGGATTCGAAAATTATCCCTCTGCCTCCATCGCCAGCTAGATCACGTGACTTGTGGTATGAAAAAGTGAACAAAGTCTGCTACAAGGAGTGATTCGACTTCGAGGACTTGCAGTAGGACAGACTTACTGTGTCATGTGTCACAGGCAAGTGAAACTCTAGAACAGAATATTCTTCAATCCAGTCTGTCCGTTCATTCCTACGTTCCACACTCATCTCCAGTTTATGTTGTTGTTCGTCCTAATTTAAGCAAAAGCCAAGTTCTTAAGCTAAGCCTTAGATAAAAAAAAATAAATAAAAATTCAATCTACAAACCAAAAACTAAAAGCAAACTTTCGTGCCAACAAAGTCTACCGAAAAAAGAAGTAAAAAAAGAACGTAAAAGCAAGCTAAAGAACGCTAAGAATTAAGAGAGAAAAAAAAAATATCATTCTGACCTTTGACATCGTAGTACTGGGGCTCAGAATATTTATCTCTAAGATCGGCCTCAGCTGGAATTAAATAAAGAAAATTGAGATTTTTTTTGTTTGAGACAACTAAACGTTTTTAATTGTTTTTTTTTTTTTTCTTAGTTAAGATCGAATATTTTGAGCCAAAGTACTATAGTAAAAGGATTTAAAAGTTTTCAAATAAATTTCAAATATTTTTAAACGACTTAAACTTAATTTAAATGAATTTTTATTAAAATTTTTCAACCAAAGAAAACTATAAATAACGTTGTGGTTGGTGGATAGGCTATAAAATTGCATGGAAGGACCGGCCTACTACCTTGTGAGAAAAGAGGTGGACAACCTACAAGAATTACCAAGACCAAGGGAAAGTCCCATTTAGTGGACGACAGGACAATTCAGGATCGTAACGCGATTGCGATTTCGCACTAGGAGAGCCGACTCCAAATAACATGGGACAAGACTTGAATAAAGAAGAGGAATGTGAGATGGAATTCACCCTTAAAGACCCTTAATGTGAAAAACTTATAAAAGACGAATTCCTGACTAATCCCGGCACAAACACAATGGATCCATGAAGATCCGAGTGAAGGGGGACGTCTAACATCAAGCCACCACCCCTCTAATCGAACCTAACTAGTCACAACTTTTACAGCCTAAGCTGTTTGCTTGGTTATCTCTTGGAAGTCGTCGAGGAACAGTTTGCCTTGAGTACCAGAGCTGCACAGAAAGTCAAACAGAGATTCCTTTTCGTTTGTCTTGTCTGTTTTAGTCGGCCCAAGCCTCTTCCACCGTTAGGAGCACACATAGACCATAATGAAGGTCCATTGTCCATCCTTGGTGGGGGAAATTTCGTAAAGTCAAGTCAAGACACATAAAGAAGTTCTGCGGGAACGTCTCTGGCCCTGAATCCAAGTTGGGGTTGTCGGTCAGTGTTTTCATCGATGGTTTGGTTTCTAACAAACACAAATGTAGGTGGTATGAGTCTCCAGGACTGTGGCGATGTTGCAGGAAAGGCTTCGGTACGTGTAAAGCTACACCAAGTTCTGTGGCGCTTTTGGAGAGTGTGACGACAATATGACTGTCCTGCTTTTGCTCGTATCAGGTGACAGATTTGTGGGGCGGATGTGATGAGTGCTGGTAACCTAAGCTCCTTATCACTGAAGCTCCGATGAAAACACAGTAAAACGGTTGTACCTGCTGGTAGTACAATGGACCTGTGCCTGAGTGCTCCAGCGAGGTGTTCCAACATCCCGACAGAAAAAATAAAGAACCTCAATGCAGTCAATGACTTGGGTTGGGAGTGTAGTCAAGCACTTGGGATCGGGCCAGGTTTGAGTGGAGCTTCGATTAAGGTCTAGGATATACTAAGTTTGTGGTGAGCCATGTCCTCAATTAACAAGTCTCTCCACTTCTTGTTGTGCGCTCCACCATAGGCAAGGTCTTCCTCTCGGATTTGGACAATGGTATCTACCCGCAGATTTCGAAAAGTTGTGGAAATTTGTCATTGAGGGGGTGCCGCGAAAAACGTTTGAATATTGCTGAGACGGCTTTTAGCCACGGTGACCACGGATAAATTTCACTGAAATGACAACCGGTTGGACGTCTTTCTTCAAGCAAAACATGGTCGAGGACGAGGTCTAATGCGAAACGTCACCGAAACCAAAAGAAATCTCAATGAAATGGCGTCTGTTTTGGAACAAAAAGTGACAACAAGCTGAGTGTCTTGTCATCAGATTGTCACTTGTCAAAAAGATTACAGACAGACACGTTGCAACCTTCGATGTCCAATGACACCATCAAGCACATTATTGAAACAATTCTCAACTCCAAACATTTATCTGTAATTCAGGACTCACAGTTTGTGTACAAAGACCTTCACCGTTCAAGTTAAATCCTTTCAATCGAATCTATACATTATTCGTTTCCAAATTCCTTCACACTTCATGTACATATCTTTGTGAGAAACATCCCCCCCGCTCATCCCGGATAACTACTGTCAATTATCCTAAAGGACTGTACGCCTAAAATCCTTTTTTTATTTTATTTTCAAATTAACTAACAAATTGAAAGGAAAATGGTGCGTAAATTCTTCAAAATTGGGCTTTAAAAAAGCTTAGCGCCAATAGCTTTCAAGACCCGAAAAATCTGTAACAAAAAAAAAACACAGTTATCCACCTATTTTCCATTCAACTATAAACAGGATAAACAGGACTAAAACACATACAGCAAGACTTAAAAAAGAATCATTCGTGATGGTTACCCTAAGAAAGACTTGTCGTGCCAACAAGACTGCTCTGGACACTCTGGAATCAATACACTCTCTACCCTATGCCAAGCTAAAGAGATAAAAAAAAAAGAAACAATTCCCAGTCAAAACACTTAACCCACCAACACATTTCCCAAGTACCGCAGAATAAATGTCAATTCGAACCGTATCCAGGTAATGCCCACCACACACATATCCTTCCTCTCTCTCCCTCTCTCTTTGCCTTCCGGTATGCGTGAGCGAGTGTGATTGTTTTCGTATCTCTGTGGCATTGCCGTTGTGTAACCAATTTCAATTTTTATTCCTTTTAACTTAGTTAAAGGTGAAACCATAACGTAGGCGGCGACGGACGGGTAGAAGGCGCATTATGTGTGACGGGAAGAAACAAAATTTGACAGAGGGGAGGGCGGAAAGGGATGAGCGAAACCCATTAAACTTCCTTTCCCCTGTAAAGCACACACGAACTCACACACACACACACACAGTGGATATGGAATGAAAATTCAGCGTTATTATGAAAATACGTATCCATTCAGGCTCTCATTGGATTTGTGCTGTAATAAAGAGACACATTCTCAAAATTTAACTCAGACAGACAGAGAAGTACACACAGGAGACACCACCCCAGTGGATGGGGGTGGATGGGGTACCAAAATGGAGGTAATGGAGTTAAATTGTTTAAAACTTCCTCGAATCACCCTGGAGGGATGTTGTATGCGCGCGTATGATTTGTATTCGGTTTTTTTTTTGTTTCTTTTCAAGCATTTGATCGATATACGAGTGTTTTATCCAATTTCCTAACAAACAAACACCGTTGTGCAACAAACATATGTACACATATAACCTTTGGGGAGATTCAAAAGAAAAATTGGATTTTGTTTGGCGGTTCCGCTTGAGGGTTTATATGGTTTTGAACTGAATTTATGAAAACGGAGAACGAGATAGGTTCCGGATTTAGCTTGAGGAGAAAACTAACTGAACGCGAACTTTTTTCATTTGAAATTCGAATGTCTAAACAATAAAGAGCGCCGCAATTAAATTCGTGCCAAGAAAAGACACCCCTTTAGCGTAGCAGGGGACTGGAAGCTCATTTCTAAGAATCCACACTCAATTTGTTAGAAGTTGCTTAGATTTCGTGTCACAAAAAAGGTACTACTTTGGGGATAACAGGAGGATATTTCTTAGAATTCACACACACACAAACACTGATACACACACACGAGTTGTAAGGAGTTGATTAGGCTGTTTTTTTTTTTGGCTGGGGGAGAAATCCAAGGCATTACCTTTCACAAAAGATCAACCAAAGCCAATAATGGAATTTGATAAAGGAACTAAGTTCGTTTTCTGAAATCTGAACAAGACATAGGGAGCTATGGAAAGTGTATAAATCGCTGGCGCTGCCTGAGGAAGGGGTACAGGTTCCTCGTTCCTCGTTCTCCCATGGAGAAAATGTGCACACAATGAATCATCAGCTGGTGATGAGCCACAGCCACAGCCACAGACATTTGTAGTCAAATGAAGGAGAGACCAAAGCTGAAGACGGTCATTAACATCATCAACAACCTCAGCTTACAGAAGCACTTCTAGGTCTAGTGATGCCAAGCCACAGACATAAACAGACAGAAAAGGCTGCCAAAGTGGGTCTGCCAATAGGCTGGGCCACCTCTATAATGAGAACAAGACGATTCTCCACCTTATCTGTACGTGTCCAGCTCTTTCAGCTCAAAGAGCCTCCTTAGGAGCCAACATCTTCCACGATCTCACCGAACTGTCTGAAGAAGGACCGATGGTCCATCTTCTTTGTACGTGTCCAGCTCTCGTCTACTTGGGACCCAGCTTCTCCTATCGTTGAGATCGATTGTTCACCTTCTCTGTATGTGTCCAGCTCACTTAGCTCAAAGAGGAGCCTCCTTAGGAGCCAGTTTCTTCCACCATCTCAGCGGGCAGCCTTCATAGTAAGCTCCGGTTTGTTCTGCAAGTAGTTTTCAAGAAGAAACTACAAAAATGACCTTCTCTGGTCTAAGTGTGGTTCCATTACACCATTCCATTCCATTCCATGCAGTCTGCTAGTCCAATCTAGAAACATGACTCCAAACCAAGCTTAACCAGTGACTTGACAGTGCCACTACAAATGCTGCTTAGTCACATGAACCACATTCCTTCATCCGATCTACTCTCGATTACCTTCAAGACTCATAAGTTCTCCGTCCAAACAGCTGCCTGTCATACAAAACTCAACTCGAAATGCTCGTCCTTGTGACCTGTCTCGTCTCTTCTAAGTCCCCAATCGATTGTGCATAAATAAGCTTCTCAATCAAGACCCACCCAAACCCGCCGTGTGTAAATGGCCAGAAAACTCTAGGACAGAGAAGAAGGACGAATGACTGTAACTATTGACAAGAGAACTGTGTTTAACTTGGATTAAAAAAAAAAAAAAAACGGAACACTCACGTCCCCACCATCCCTTACTTCTCCATATCCTTGCGCCATTTTCTCGTTTTTTTTTTTTTGTACTTTTGTGCTTAAAAAACTTTTCCTTCTCTCAATCCACTACTACTTTCTACCCTTAAGGTGCAACTACCCTCCAATTACAATTTTAAGTGCCTTGAAACTTAATTGATTGAAAACTTTCAACTGCTCTGCCCTCCCATTCCAATTGTGACAGGCAGCGGCGTATCCTTCCAATCTTCATTACTCTCTATACTTTTCCCACTTGCTGCTGCTAACGTAGAATTTCTACTTTTGGGAAAATTATTCCCTTCGACATTTAGGGACCATAAATTTCTATCGACCCTTAAAGAAAGATCAGCACTTAAAGTGTATTTATTTCTTTAATTATACCCCCGCGCCTTACCGTCCTCTTGCATACATATACCGTTATAGGGTAACTTGCTTACAAAATTGATGGTTTTTAACGCAAAGAATTGGTGACCCCTATATTCTTGTCAAGCAAATGGGATTTATAGCTTATAGAATGGTGGTAGGGGTTGTTAAGATGTCTCTTCAAATGGAAGATTGGTACACGACAATGAGGACTTTGACAGGCGACACATGTTTCCCTTCCCCATGGGATGCTGTGACACAAGAGATATAACACTTGACAAAAGAAGCTTCGAAAGAGCCGATGTCTGACTGTCCTCGATACAGATCAAGACTATCAAATAGTTTGTGTTCAAGTGCCAGATCATCTTGTTGGGGAACCAAGAAACCTGAACAGTGGTCGTCATGGCAGAACGTCGTGGACGTAGGTGCAAGCTTGGTACACTGATTGTGTTTCAAGATCAAAAGCACGATCTTTTACATCTTTCCAGGGTTTGGGTCGTACGAGCGTTGGTATATGCAAGTCACGTCGTCAAGGCTACAAAAAAAAAAAAAAAAAACAATCGTCCTCGTCAGAAGACTTCGCAGTCTTTTGCCTGAACCCAGCAAAGTGGAACTGACTAGACCGGGTGGGGCAGAGCTCATTTACATCCATGGAGAGCTTGGAGTCACAACTTGGAGCTCGAAGAAAACGATGATTAACCAGCAAGATGATCAGATCATTGGACTGCTCACACGGGCATTTGACACGAAATGAAAGAAAACTTACAAATCTGTCAACACACCTAGACATCAACGCTGTAGCTTGGAGAGTCTTCGAATCAAACCCGAAGGGACATCGCAGTAGAGGAAGACATCGCTTAAGGTGGACCAACTTGGAGTGCGTATCTGGATGTGGTTACCTAAGGACTGGGGTAACTGGAGAGGCTTGTTGATAAAGGCCACAACTGGCAACATATTCCAGGTCCATCGCCATCTGGTGATAGCGCGTTTAGGTTTTGAGTAAAGCTTGCCTACTTAGTCTTGGGAAAGTGTAAAGTCTGTCAATGAAAGTTGATTGACATTCTTAGTCTTGAGACGCGTTTAGAAGAGAACTTCACTGTAGGACGGCAAGCATGATACGAAAGATCCTTCAGTTCACAGGTGACCTATCGGAACGTTTGGGCTAGCTTTTGTGTAAAATGTAGAATTTCTGAGAGCAAGAGACGATGTAGGTCAAGAGAGAGAGAGCTTCAACCGGTGTCAGGCCTTTTCAGGTAGGATTCCCTCTAAATTCGTTGCAAGTTCAACATTTTTCTCAGAATATAGGGCACAACACCTATTTGTACGACCAAACCAGTCCCTTGGGGGCATCTTTTCCTTTTCTTTTCTCGTTTTTTTTTTATTTTTTTATTTCTCCATTCTCGTCTAACCAACAATTTGCGGTTCCTTAGACATTAATCCCAATTTAATGTTATTGCCAATCGGCCATTGTGCAAGTCAAGTTTCCACCAAGCATCACAGCATTGCCCACATACTCTGCTCCTCCTTCCCCCCCCCCTCTCTCTCTCGCTCTTTCAGTTTTCTAATTCTCGCCCTGTCGTTCTGTGTCCTGAACTTGGAAGTAAAATACATTTGTGTCCTACTCCGGGGTAGTCGTCCTACATTGTTGAGAGGCCAAAAGGGTTACAAATTTTAGTTATGAAAACAACAGCTGGCGTGTAGTAGGCTCCAAAAATTCTCCTTCGTTCATCCCCATGTGTCCTGGACCAGGCGTTGGGAAGGGGAATCGATATTCAATTGTAAAACCGAAAGGAATGGCTTAATGCTGTGCCACTGCTGCTACTGCTGCTGCTGCTGTGCCCGGGAATAAAAACTAAAAACGCTCGGAATACACAACTTGTCGGTCGTATAATTCTGCCCTTAACCCTGGAATTGATTTTTTTTTTCGTGTTTGTTGTCCTTCGTCTTGCCTAACGCACTTTGAATGTGTGTGTGTGTGTGACAACAGAGGGCATATCTTGATATCGGATTTGTAACAACTATTTCATAGTAATAAGGACCTATTATCATTCCCTAATTGAAAGGAACATTGTGGCTGGTTATGTTGGTTTAGCTGGGTCGTGTCCTTTTTGTCCATACGATGTGGTGTCTCTGTTGTAACACTAAGGAGGACAATTAGGATAATAATCTCTAATAAGTGTGTCGTAACATTCAGTATGTCGATGTCAATGACGTATCGTTGTTGGAGAAAGAATAAAAACAAGTCCCACCTCCTCACCTCGCACCCCTTAAGTGACTGTCTACAGCTATTTTAATACCAACAATTGTTTCCCAGAAAAAAAAAAAACAAAAACACACATACATCCACTCATGGATCTGAATCCTTGAAAAAAAATGAAAATGGTGTGAGAGCGAGAGAGAAGAGAGAATGGGAAAATGGAAAATATGTGTAAAAAATTGAAATAATACCCCGAAGGAGGCGAAGAATTCCCCACCACAACACACTGACTGTTGTAATATGCCAGCATGCTCCTGAAGTGTAATATGAAAGGACTACCCGAACGGGCGTTAGCTGAACGTGGAGCGTATTTACTCGCTCCACCACCCACCATAATGCTCATTCGAATGCAAATGTTTCATTAATCCTGTGTTGCGTTTTATTTGAAGGGTGCGCTCTGCTATATCCCCCCCTCGCCATCCAATCTCTCTGGCTAGGGATTTCGCGAGATTCAGCCACCCACCAACAAAATCCCACACATACATCACTCATAAAAATGTAAATGGGCTCTGAGTGGTAAGGATGAAGGAGAGATTTCAGCTTTTTTTTTTTTTTGCTTCAATTTTGTTGTTGTTGTTTTTGTTCCCTTTTAAGATTGTAAAACCAGGCCAGAGGAGGAGGAAAAAGGAAAAAGGAAAAAAATTAGCCCACAACAGCAATGTGAGGGGATAAGGAACTTTTAGTTTTGGAAGAAAGATCTGATGAGAGTGCGTCTATAAATCCTTGCAACCAGTACTCTAAGTGATGAGTAGAATTGAGAAAAAAAATAAAAAATCCTGACATGTCCATAAGGAGCATCCCTTCGCCCCCCCTCCAGATTGCCAAACAAAATCAGCTTAACTCAGGAAAATAGACTTCAAAGCTGTTTTATCCGCTTCTGACCCTTAAAAAGCCGCCGAAGATGCATTAGTCTTTGAAGTACTGAAGCATATCCTAAGGAAAGTATTCAGTCGCATATGTAACTATATATGGATCAGGAGGCAGAACCTTTTCAAAAACTAATGGACTTCCCATTTAGAGGACGACAATTCTTCGTAAGATATTTGCAGATTGAATGACGGACTATACAAGCTGGACATCGACATCGACCTAGACATTACCGTCGACATATTGTCAATGGACACGGACGTTTCTGGCCCAAAGGGACAACGCTGTAGAGGAAGATCTCACAGGCAACTTGGCGTACGTAACCTGAACTGTAGTGCCACCTAAGTGACTGCTGTTTACCCTAGGTACGAGTGGTCTTTAGTGCCGTGAAAAGACTAAGTTTATTGTCATTTGCTTGGGGAAATCTTCAAAAGTCAAAAGACTCTTCGATCTTCACATCAACGAACCTATACGACGTTTTCTAAGAAACTTAACGCCGCCTGGAGCCAACTTCTTCAGTCTTTGAGCCCGGGACACATCAAGGAGGACAGCTTCAACCTCACGCTTTCAACAGAATGAGAGAATCGACCTTGAAAGACGGTGCTACAAGCTAGAGAAGTGGTCTTCAATTGATGATAAGACTCGAATAGGGAAAGTAGCGACATACAAAGCCCTAGAAACCGCGAATTCCGGGAAAGATCTGTCGAAGAGCCAATCTAAGTACCAATCTAGGGCCTACGTGGAGAGCGTTAGTCAACTTCGCACTTAAATTGTAGACAAACTTCGACCGGAAGGCTTGAAGGTGTATTGAGTTGACATCGAAGGGATCCATCATTTCCTTTTGGACTTTTTCTTTGAGTCTCTTCAGCAATCTATAGCTGAGTCTACAGGAACTTTGGGTATGGAATATGTATCTGTATGTATCTGTGGCTTGTGAGGCGTTCGCATGTTGCACGATGGTTCTCTCTCTCAACGACTCACATGGTTCACAAATGGCAAACTGGGTCAGGAGCTCTGGAGGTGATCAGAAACGATCAAACATTTGATTTGTCCAGGCTAGGCGGCTCCATGCGAATTCCCCGAGTAGTCTCTTTCTCAACCAAATCTGAAACTAAGCCAGCTGCACCTGCATGATGGCGGTGTGACACTTCTTCAACAAGTGTCTTGTTAGAGATTCTCAGAGGCACCAAGTCGATCCTGCAAACACGAGCGCAAAAAGAAACAGGAAAAGGCAAACAAATCCTCCATTACTCCATTCTGCCTGTACACACACTACTGCCCCATGTCACCGTATTAGACACCACACCAGTGTATCTATCCATCCATCCATCTTGTGAGGCATCAACATCGTTGTTGTTTCGATGTCGATCAAAAAGAGTGAAATTTAATAACGTTCCTTTCCAACTGAGGTATGTCAACAACTGGCGGCGGCGGTGGTAGTGGTGGCTTGAGTCCTTCAGGCAATAATACAAGACTGCAAAGCACTTATAAACTAAATGACAGCAAAGATGAAGACAATGACAATGATACGAGTCTTCCTTTTGCCAAGAGAATGGACAATTAAATCAGATTTCCAGGCGCGCGCTCCTCCTGACAAGTATACACATCCTTTCATATCCATTCACATGAGTTCAAAGCGTATAAAGGACGAAAATTTTAACCATTTCATGCGGAAATTAGGGGGGTGTGTGTGTTCTCTATCGTGTCTCTTTGAAGTGGTGTGTTGTCACATTCGTGTCAGCGTAATGTGTACATTGACGTTTGAATGTGACACAAGATGAGAATGGATGTAGGTACACAGGTACGCGATGAGCTTCTGTTAAAGTCGTATTCTCTACTCCGTTACTGGTTCATTAAGGGGGGCGGCGGGTGGGGGATTCTTCGTTTTTATTGAGCGGAAACTCATGACTGTCGGCGGCACCTGGTGGGTGGTAACACCAACACATTTGGTTGGCATTGACTCCCCCTGCCAACACTAAACACCCCAAGGAGACATAGTCCATGTGACATGAAATGATGTGCTCGTTGCGCTGTGGAATGCGACAAAGCTTCTTGCGTTTAAAGGTGACACCTAGGTGTGGATGATTGGAAACAGGTTCAACCGGAAGGAGGTTGTTTATCAATTCCTAGTCCAACCTCGAGCGGGGAGTGAGTTTCTAAATATTTTTTGGCAACGATATTGAACGACGAAGGCTGTATGTAGCTCGTGGTATCTACAAAGGCATCTACAGCTCTAGAGGGATCGTGGTATAAAGGGCTTTTGCAACCAAGTCGTGGTGCTCATCTGCAGCTCGAACCAGGCCTTGGTGCCAAGGGCATCTACAGCTCTAGCGAGATCGTGGTACTAAGGGCATTTACAACCAAGACGTGGTGTTCATCTGCAGCTCGAACCAGGCCTTGGTGCCAAGGGCATCTTCATCCCTAACCAAGTCGTAGAGCTAAGGGGATCTACAGCTAAAGCAAACTCTAGTTATCAAGAGAAAGCCAAGTCGAACACAGAATCGTCAAATGAGGCATTAGACTCTGAAATCTGCTTTCAAGGCAAGGAATTCTGGAACCTTGCTTATGCCGAGATAGAGGCAGCAAAAGCAGACACAATTTAACTGAACTCAGGACAAAGATAGATAAAGTTCGAGACGACGCCAAAGAAGGCGTCAACCGCGTTAAATATTTTTTTTTGAAGGCAAACAAGCAAGCTTATGTCTAATTTAAAAAAAGATTCAAACTTACCGGTGACTTCCAACAATTTGGCCAAGTTGATCTTCGGCTCTGTATTCACTTGACATTCATAGATTCCACTGTCACGTTGCTGAGCGTATTCAATTTTCAAATCCCAATCGTCAGTTCCAGGCGTATGTACCACCGAAAAACGTTGATCACCAGTGTATGTATAGATGTTTGTGGTAAGGATGTGTAGATCCCGTTTTCGCATCCATGATACCTGTAAAACGAAAGTTCAAGTCAAAAGTACAAACTTTTGGGTTTCGTAGAACTTACAGTGCGATTTCCTTTATTTTTGACGCGACATTTTAGTATTGCTGTGTCATCAACCACTGTAGAGATATTTCTTGGACTTATGTCATCAAAATATGGTCGTTCAGCATCAAGGAATCCTGAAAAATAAATGGCAAAACAGTCAGAGTTAGGTGTGTTTGTTAGGAAACAAGTGAAGTTGTTTGGTTATCCCTAGATAAAGATTCAAAAGATTCGTAGGGAACAATTGTGTGTGGTGCTGCAAAAACAAACTTTGATTAGCAACACGACCACAAGATAACAGATCTAGAAGCTCCAAGGCAATCAAAGAGAAGTCACGGAGACTAACCCCAATCCAATTGTATTAGCTAATCTCCTTACGGTGTAATCTTTCATCGAATTCCATCACTTAGTGACTTTCCTCCGCAAGCTTATTTTCGGGACAAAATTTAATCTACTCATTGTCTTCAATCATAAACCTCCCCCCCGCCCAAAAATATCTACCGTGTCTCCATTGAATAACTCCTAATCTCTTCATCAAAACCCCCATCTCCGAGGACAAAACCTTAGCCAAATTGTGCTATTATTCATTATCACTCAGCTTGAAGCCTGTGTCCCGTTCCGTTCCCTCATTATATTTGTGAAAATTTTTTTAATGAATTTTAAGAAAAAATTCTTTAAGCCATAGCGACGACACAAATAGAAAATCATCCCTTCAATCCCTTAGATTCGGACAAACGGAGCGAGGTTGGAGGAGACATTTGAATAAATTTTTAACGGGAACGGGGGGGGGAATTCTAAAATAATATTATTGTGGGCAGATGTGGTCACACAACATCCTTCCCACCTCTGTGTCTGGTGGGACACACACTTTCTCACCGCGAAATATTTTTAATTAAATTTTTTTTTTTCTGACAAAGTTTGATGAATTCCTCCCGAGCCAAAACCCAACCCATTAGGATGAGAGTCCTCTCTTGTCTCTATGTCTGTTGGGCAGCTGCCTTCACAATACATTTGTCTTATACTTTGCATAACGACAACGACAACGACGACACAGGATAAGACAAAGCCCCAGATAATCAGTGTGCAGGGGAGCTTCAACATTAAAATATCGTAGAGTGTCTCCTGTTTCTCCTATTTGTTTCTGATCCTTATAATCCTGAAATTGGTTATTTTTTTATTCAAGTATTTAAGCCGAAATTATATTAAAGAAGTTTTTTTCCAAAAAAAAACCGTAGGTATGCCACTTCGATTGGGAAAAATGTCAAATAAATTACGGAAAAGTTTTTGAAAAAAAAAATTTAGAAAACCTCCTACACACACAGCATCTGGCTGGTGGTTAGGGTGGATAGGACGACCAAGAGGAGGTTGACCTTTTTAATGCGAAGATAAAAGTTGTCAGACAGGAGGAACACTCGAAACATGTGTCGTAGTTTTGCGACCATCATAGGGAGCTTAGGTCTAAACACTCATGGATGGTTCAGGGAGGCCGAACGACCGTAATCACACGCACTCAGACCTTTCTTTTGTTTTTGTCTTTTCACACTCCGATCCGTAGAGACTGAAGAGAAGCCACCTCTTCAACCTACCTCCAGGGATCTAGATGCCCTACTGAGATTGTTTCAAAACCAGTTCAAGTGTCTAGAGAGCCTTGGAGGAATCTAGAGTAAGTGGTTCAGAACGCCACACCGACTGTCTCACAACAACACACATCACACGAGTCGTGGTAACCAAGAGGCACACCTCTTCCTCCTCCTCTTCCTACGTATCTAAGTGGTTCATATAGAGATAAAAATCTCGAGTTCGTTGAAAAAGGACACTCGCAAAGCTGTTTGTCTTCTTCTTCCTTGCAACTCCCTATAAAAGACGTGTAAAGTATCCCGAGCCAGTAATTTTCTGAACTCCAAAGACCTGGACTTCGCCAGACAAGACTAAATATTCTCTTTCGAAGGATCCCGTCTGTTTTACAAGATCAGAGTTTTTTTTTGGACTCTAGCTGTTTGAATAAACCGAAATTGAAGATCGAATCTCCGTCGAGAGGTAGATGAACTCCTTCACTGCATTCAAATTCTGTCCTAAACGGTGTTCGACTGACATGGATGTTTCCGTCCGTAAGACAGATGGGATCAGACTGACTGGAGACGTTAAGTGTCTCAAAACGGACTTGTTTGACACGTGTAACATACTGAGTGAGCTGCAAAAGTACACGACTTTAACTGAGATTGGTATCTCCCAGGGGAACACGATAAAAGGACGAAAAACATGAAAAAGGATTCTGCCACGTTAAAAAGCCTGTCCAATGTGAAAATTGTCAACTTTAAGAGCTCTTCGCAGGATAGAACACAAGTTTAAGCAATTTTTCGTCATAAGACTGGTAATTTAAGTTAAACCACTCTCTCTCTCTTTCTTTTTCTCTGTCTCTGTCTCTTTCGGTCGTCCTGAGACGACCCCATGTCGAGAGCCCACACAAATTATTAGAATAAATTACTGCTTCGGGCAATAGTGAGGAGTGTAGAGTCCTCTTTTCTACCCCTCCCCCTCCTCACCGTCGTCATCGCTTTGGTCTCTTTTCTAAAGTGGCTTTCCCTTTGATTTAGATAATGAAATTCTCAACAAAAATCTTCTTCGCATTCCACCCCATCCCCTGCCCCCACCGCTGGTATAATTATACAGAGCATCATTATTTTTCACTGACATTAAGGTCATCACACCACCATACCTTAGAGATTTATCCCTCTAACTCCACAATCAAGCGCCCGACAGTCCACATACACACACATAGGCATAGGATGACTAGGGCTACTCAAGCTAACGGTCTCTCTTTTATACAATAAATAACCCAAATCACACTGATATGGATGGACTGTCTGGAAATTTGCAAGAACGATTTATTACACAAGAAAAGTACACGCCGCCCCTATAAAAACCTTTGATAGATGGAATATGAACACTTCTGCTCAACGGATACTATGGGCTACTCAGGGCTATTGGATACACTGGATCCGGATACCTATACCGGACGAAGACATGGAGACTGTCAGCGTGAGTGTACACACAAACCACAAAAGGACGAATCAACAGCAGAAAAAAAAAAAAAACGAAACGGAAAAAAAAAATAAAAAGAAAGTTAGAGATATCCTTTCAAGGATTCAAACTTACTGTGTGTGTCTGTATGTCTGTCTGTGCGAAGATAGATATTATTCAACTGGCCATTGGCAATGCTGAATAACGGTAACGATTTCCGATTTATATTTAATGATTTGTGGAGATGTCATCAGCTCAGAATACAGTGTTTGAATTTATTTATCTTTCGTCCTTTTTTTTTCTGCTTTTGGTCGGCGGGATCCTGTGTGGTAAAATCACACGCGCGGATGTATAGAGGTAAAGACATCGATTTCATTTGAATATAAGGACACTAAAGTATAATGTGGTCGCGCGATGAAAAACAAAGAGAGATCAAGAGAGCGTATAACGAATGATGTTGAAGGACCCTTGTGGGGGATGAAGGATGAAAGATGATTATTTGTGCGGCTGCCAATAAACAAATGCCTGACTGATGGTGTTAGATGAATCCTTATGTATTTTCTTTATTTTTTTGTTGCCCGCTGAATCGAAAGAATTGTGATGATGATGATGGTGATGGTGATGATGATGTCCTTGTGCAGATTACAAGTGATAGGAGTGAAGTTTTTTAAGAGTGATGATTGTTCCCGGTGACAGCTAATGAGGAAGCAATGTGCTTATGGGAGACGGGATGAGTCCTTGGTCTGTTAAGTGTGTGCCACTTCTGTCTGATTGGTGGACTGACATCCTGTATTCAACTTGATGTCATATCTCTTTCACTAGAAACAGGAAGTTGACTGGACTGACGGTGCCAGTAGTCAAAAGGCATCAAAATCCCATTTCTTTCGTCGACATTGAGGCTTAAGCGGTTCGTTCACGGTTGCCACCATTCTGAAGGCTTATCACCGTTTTGTGGCTCTATGAGGCCATTCTTAGCGTAAGCGTCTAACCTTTACCACCATTCCAACAGTGTAAGGGTGCTTTTCACAAGACACGGTGGGGCTTATTACCGAAAAAGAGTTTTTTGGCTCTATGAAGATGTCCTTAGCAACGTGTCTGCTATTTTCATCCTAAAACACCACCGGGGCTCTTCTCAGCACGCCTGGCTCTGCTCTAGATGCAATGCCTTTGTGGAGAGAGCGACGACACTTTGGAACACTTTCTACGGGATTATCCTACCTCTGCTCGTATCAGGTGGTCGATTTTTTTAGAGCTTCTGTGGTGAGTGCTGGTAACCTAAGCTCCTTATCACTGAAGCTCCGATGAAAACACAGTAAAAGGGTTATACCTTGCTGGTAGTACAAAGGACCTGTGTCTGAGTGCTCCAGCGTGGTGTTCCAACTCCCCGACAGAAAAAAAAAAACCTCGATGTAGTCAATGACCTGGGAGTGCCGAATCAAATTAAACACTTGTAAGCAGGGCCACGTTTGAGTGGATGGTACTGACATTTCCAAACGTAACAGCTATTCCTCGGGAACTTTGATCGGAAAAGCTCTGCGATATACAAGCTTCTCCAGGCGCCTCCAAGAGCAGAGAAAGACAACATAACTCTCGCTCTCTCTTTCTTTCTCTTGCCAATGTCAGTTTTGGCATTGAATGGACCACGGATCATAGAATCCATTGAAGAAAAACTGACTCCTCACCAAACTGAGTACACTGTGACCAAAAGTAGGTCTCAAGAGCCATCGATACAAAGTTTATGATGGAGTGACTGATCTGCTACACAATCAAAAACCATGATACCACTCACTCTCTCTCTCTCTAGTCCTCAACAGAACCACAAATCTCACAATTTTCAACGCTTCCATCACAAAACGAATCGTGCCTATTTGTCTGTTCAATTGCCTACCACCTTACAGTACTCCCCGGTTTGGTTTAATTAACGTCCAAATGTCGGAATCACCCTTCCACAACAGTGTTAGCGTCAGTTTTATCGAAGTTTTAGCCGCAAAACCTTTCCATTCGCAGAAAAAAAAAAAAAAAAAATATCGAAAATGACCACAACACCGAATGGACTTCTGGTCCGATAGCTTCTAGCAAATTTATTTATTAACACAACCACCACCATCCCGGAGGGCTTCGATTCGAATGGACTCGTCCTGTTTTCAAATGGATTACTGATGTGGCAAGAGCATGAAAATTCCTTCATGAAATTTAAATCAATTTTGTGTGTTTCCGAGTCCATATTTCCGGGGTAACAATGCACCAGCTTAGCGCACAACCGAAGCTGCAAGTGTTTTTTTTTTCCACGAATGCAAGGCTCGACTCTTGCAGGACAGAAACCCAAAAGGATTTTTGGAAATAGTTTGCAAGCTGAAAACAGTATTAAGTTGAAATTCGCATGCAGTAATGGCATCTGATGGAAACCGGAGCCGGAGCTGGGGCCACTCACGAAGCAGTTGCAATTGATTTAGGAATGTATGCCGGCATAGCATTCGGTTACATCGGTTTCAACTTAAAGCTTAAACACAGACGAAGCCACCATGATATGTTGGGAGGGAGTGAGGTCTATTTATGTGGGCTGTGTGTGTGTGCCTTTGATTGATGTTTTTGGGCAGTTACCTTCGGTTTGGCATAACCACTTACGAGATGAATGGTAACAGGGAGCACGGATGTTGTTTAGAAGGAAACCTACTTAGGGTATGACATAAAACGTTTAGCAATGACATAAGTGTCCACTTTGGTTCATGCCTTGGCTAATTCGTTCAACGGACTCTTGTACAGTCTCACACTGGAGGACCACTTCTAAGTAAGACAGTCAGGCATTAGCTACAAACGCCAGTTTTTTGTCCTTGCGAAGAGGTTTCCTTAATCATCTTAGTTCTACTCGATGGCATGGACTCTATTCAAGGCGAAGGAGGAGGAGGAGATTCAACGACGAATTATACGAGCTGCACAGCGACACTGGCTGCGTACTGGTCGTTTCAGATGGCTGCGACACCAAAGCTCTGGCCCGTAGAGTCTTCGAATCTAACCCGGAGAGACAACGCAGTAGAGGAAGACTTCGCCTAAGGTGGCGCAAACAAGAAGAGAAAGGCCTTAACCAACTTTTGAAGAGCCAAGAACCACCATCAAGTAAATGTACTCCAAGAGTCTTCGAATCAATGTTCACGAGGTACAATCGTCGTCTAAGCAAAGCTTCTCTTACAAAGGTGGTCGCCATGGCTAAGTGGTTAGAACATTGGATTACTGAGCATGGGTTCGAGTTCCAGAGAAGATACAACATTTTTCGTGGCAAAGAACGACGAAAAGGGACCCTCTGGACATGTTCGTAGCGTATAAGGGATGACAAGACAGCCTCAGTAGGACAGCCTGACACAAGAAACTTAGATTGCTGAGCATGGGTTCGAGTCCCAGAGAAGATACAACATTTTTCGTGGCAAAGAACGACGCCAAGGGACCACAAGACAGCCTAAGTAGGACAGCCAGCAATGGCTTGGGGAAAGTTTGGAAAGGTTGGCAAAATGAAATCGTCGTCACAATTTAGACAGTGCACCAGCCTCGGATTCTGTTTATGCTCTTTAGTGTGAACAAAGGATCAGGGCTCATTGTCTTGGCCACAAACGAATCTAATCATCTTGAAGCTCCTATAAATCTCTCAAATCAGCTAACTCTATGGCAGCACGGAGCCAGATTATGTCAACACGGGGTACTTTTCATTACGTTTAAGTAAAATCCTCCCTAGAGACGACCCCTTATAATTGATTCATTATCTCTGGTAACTCTCACCGTGTTTCCATTCAATTTTCAAATTTCAATTCCAAACGACAGACAAAAAAATATATAAAAAGAATCGATAATAACGGTAAAAGGGAAATTAATTTGCAAATGAGAAAGGAAATACCTGACATAAATTTCCAATCTGTAATTTAATATTTTTTATCATTATCCCCACACCCACATACACACACGCAAACGCACGCAATAAGGAGGAGCACGCAACAACTGAACGAAAAAAAGGAAGGATCACGTTCAGTTCAATTAAAATGAACAAATATTCAATCGGGTGTTTCTTTTTTGCTTTTTTTTTCCCCATGAGTTGGTAGAGGGGGGTAGGAGACAGCAAAAATGTTTTCATTCGTTTAATGTCTTTTAATGCGATTTTTACATTCATCCTCCCCCTCCCGCCCCGACTCCGCCGTGGACCTGTGTGTACCAAGAGAGACTGAGTCTGCAAGTCTTCTTTCTTTTGCAACAAGTAATTTAATTTTTTTCGTTTTCGTTTGTTGTTTACATTGTTTGCGACGAGAGCTAAGGAAACTTTTTCGTTCATTTTTTCCGCACCCCCGCCCACCCCATCCTTCTCCTCTTTATCTGTTTTATTCTTGGTCTATCTCTCTTGTTAGTCTTAACTTCTTTAAAAGTAAATTAAGAAACGCAAGAGAGAAAGATATAAGTATCTACGGGCTACAAAAATGCAAAAAAAAAAAAAAAAGAAATCCTTGAATATATAAGGAAAATTGATAAACCGTAATAAAAGACAGGGTGTATGCATAAAGCAATAAAGCGAAAAAGAGACTCAAAAGCCCAGAAGATAGATAGAAGGACTTCTACACTAAGAAGTAATGGCGCCAGGATTGGCGGTGTCATAAAAAAAAAACAAAAAACAAAAAACACGAATGCAAACCGGCCGTATCTCGTCCATTTTTAATGAGCCTTCTCCGCCTCCCCTGGGCCCGTTTTTGATATTAGAATTCCGTTTGAAGATTGGTACTAGGTGCCGCCCGCTTCTTGCACCTTTTCCCCCCCTCCCCGACCAGACACAGAGATTGAGTTCGTTCCCGTTCACTCGCATTTAACGGTATCAGTTTATTGAGTATTTATTGGTATTTAAGATCCAAAAAGACCTATACAAAGGCGAACAGAAAAAAAAAAATTAAAAACACTTTTGCCCCCTCATCCTCCTCCTTTTCACCGGTAAGACGATGTGTATCCATCTCTTTCTCTTCGGTTTGGGAAATGCAATCGGATTTTATGGACAGCGAAACTGCTGCTTAGAATTTCAACTCGGGTTATGGGGTGAAAAGCAGCACACCAGCAGCACCAGGAAATTTAAATTTTATGAACCTTTTATGGAGCGCTTTACCTTCGAAGGTACGTGCGTGTGTGTCTTGGCGAAGGAAGGGAGGATGTATGCCACTGTCATATTGGTTTCCATAGACCGAATACGACTTTGACTTTGTACGTTCAATCATATTTCAGGGTATTACCTGTCGAAGGGGGTGTTGTGTCATAATTTTACCGACCACACGAAGGGGTTTGCCGATTGTTGTTTACATTTGAAGCGATTTTAAGCTTATTGTGCATCGAAATGTGTATGTTGTGACATTCTTTTCAGTTACATTCTACAAACAATGAAGGACTTTGCCTAAGTAGTGTCATGGAACGGAAAACTTTGTCGTCGGAGACCGAAGGGAACTCTCTCCCATTCCATTTGCAAATGTCCAGACTGCGTGCACAAAAACGAACCATTCTTCGACGACCACAATCAGGTAAAAGGATGCGAGATATTATCTGGATCTAGGCACTCCTGACTGTCTCACCCTTTATAAACCAGGTCACACGAGCCGTTGTTATAAAAAAAAAAAGGCACGTCCTTGTGCTAATTTGGATGCCACCTCTACCAACAGCTGATGAACGGAGAAGATACATAGCTATCCACCATACCATGGAATGAGACTCGAATCCGTGACAAAACCCACCACTAGACGTCGATTACACGATCTATAGAGTCTCTGAAGCCATTCCGAAGGGTTATGTGTGTTCAGAACGGTTGTTCACAGCCCTGTAGTATCCCTTCAGAATTCTATTCAACCCTTCGATAGATAAAACTGATGAATTTTCACACAGCAAATGAATGAATATCGACATATTCCTTGTTTAAGAGTCTTCACAATCCAGAAAGACCTCATGGAAGTCACATAAGCGGAACCAAAGTTAATATAGGTTAAGTTGATTGAGGACTGACTGAGTTCTTTTCATTGCCCCAGGACTAAACCGAACAATGATCAACAACACGATTGTGATTGTGTTGAACAAATGCAAGCGCACACTCTTCAAATCAGAACCATCGAGTATACCAATCAGGAATGAACTTTTAAATGCGGACAATAGCTGTGCCACTTAGTATGGGAAGCATTTTAAAATTAATTGGTTAACAGTAAATGAATCAGCGGTTGTAATATGGTCCCCGCTATTACATTACATTTCGAATTGTGGTAGCCACTTGGAAAAATAATAATGTAGAGCACACAGTTTTGCGAAAATAATCAGTTCATCGGTATCCATGTCCAAATAATTAGTCTACAGTAGAAATTTTCATCGATGAAAAGAGAAATTGGTTCGGTTTGGTTACTAAGTAGACAATGGCCATATGGATTACGGAAAAGCTGTCGGTTTTTGTTTCGTCCACCCTCGCATTCACTATTGAATCTCTATATCCTTCCTATCCACCGATGTCGTGAAGGACACAACGAACGAATTGGGATACAACGTTCTGAAATCAGAAATAAACGACTTCCATCGTTGGAGAACCGACTACAGTTCGAGTGTTTTTTTTTTTTTGAAGCCCAAAGAAACCCTACAACTCCATCTCAAGGAGAAACTAACTTGCGTAGACTTGTTTTTTTTTTCAGATTTAGTGCAACAAAAATTTGCTTCAAATCACTTCAAACATCCAGAAACACAAAACAAAACAACTTATCCACCCAAAATTTTGTTCAAAATCTCATCAAACATCATGTACTTTCGAAAAAAATATCCAAACTTACCAGGTTTCAAGCCTCAAAGGTGTCCTATCCCGCGTCTAAAGATTTTTCAACTTCACAAATCCTCTCAAGAAATCCACCGATCAGCGATGAATTTTCTCAAATTTAACTCGGAAAACACACTTTATTCGAAAACGAATACATTACACTTTAAGCTGGACACAAGGACCTTTCAAAAAATCCTAATTTCAATACGAAAAAACCGCATTTACACGCAAAATTATCAATTTGAAAAATATCAACAAAAAACCGAATTGTGAAATACTTCCAGCGAACTGACAGCCACAATTACAACTGACAATTGACAGATCTCACAAGTGGCCAATTCACAATTGATGATCTTTTTTTTTTTTTAAGTTTTTTGGTAAAACATGAAATGGTAAAATTTTATACTTTTTAAAATTTAAATGACATTTTGAGATGTTTAGTGTCCTTATTTTGGATGTGTGGAGGTGTAATGATTAATTACAATACAGGATCAGATTACTAATAGCCAAGACGTACACATATTGTGTGTCCAGGGACGACGAAACAATGTGTTGATTTGAAGGAGATTTCGACACAGGATATCAAAATCAATTTGTATTAGACACCAGAACTGCAATTCACTAATTAAACAGCCGATAAAACCCGGGATTGCAAACAATCGGAATCAATAAATTTAATTTGGAACCATTAGAGGAGTATTACCATGGTATTTCCTCAGTTGGTCATGGGACGAACTGTTTAAGATGGTTTTGTGTTGTTTGTGAGCTTTTCCCTTTCACAAATACTGGACGAATGAGGAAACTTTGAGTACAATGGACCTATGCAGATGATGTGGCAATGTAGACACCTCCCATGTTAGCCTTCGGAGAACATTACCTCGATGCAAAACCATGTTGGTTCAGGGTGGCCAATCAACAATTATAATCCTTGTTCTATTACATCAGGTCTTTCACACCGCAGAACACAATGAGCTATGATGCGCCTCTAGAGTTGAGAAAAGAACTACGTTCTCCCCTCCTTTTGCTTGATTATCTCTTGGAAGTCGTCGAAGAAGAGTTTGCCTTGAGTACCAGAGCTGCACAGAAAGTCGAACAGAGATTCCTTTTCGCTGTTATCCCAGCAGGTACAGCAGAAGATGTTGCGTGGTCTTGTCTTGTCTGTTTGAGCCTCTTCCACCCTTAGGAGCACACATAGACCATAATGAAGGTCCATTGTCCATCCTTGGTGGGGACAAATGGTCAAGTCAAGACACATAAAGAATCCAAGTTGGACTTGTCGGTCAGGGCTTCCATCGCTGGTCGGGTTTCTAGCAAACACAAATGTAGGTGGTATGAGTCTCTAAGACGTTGCTGTCTCTCAGCAGGAAAGACTTTGGTACGTGTAAAGCTACACTACTATCTGTGAAGCGTCTGGAGGTGGTGACGACACTATAACTGTCCTGCTTTTGCTCGTATCAGGTGACAGATTTGTGGGGCTGATGTGATGAGTGCTGGTAACCTAAGCTCCTTATCACTGAAGCTCCGATGAAAACACAGTAAAAGGGTTATATCTGCTGGTAGTACAATGGATCTGTGTCTGAGAACTCCAGCGTGGTGTTCCAACATCCCGACAGAAAAAGAAACTACTTATTGGGGGCATTCGAAATCGTGCCACCATGCCCAACATGAAGGCATGGATCAAGAAGAACTTTCAAAGTACGTGGGAATTGTCCGCGTGATGCCGTGAACAAAAGGAGTTAGAGGCAGTGTGGCTTCTGATCCTAGGGCAGATCTAGGGGAAAATCAGTGAATTTCAGATCGAAACCCACCGTATTTTGGAGGATAAACTGGCTTCTCTGTCAACATAAAAGCACTTTCGTACCAATGCTCCTAACATCGAGAGGTCCAAGCCTCCTACTCAATAGTAACATAAAACTTAAAAAAAAGAAGCTGTTTAAAATGTCCTTGACTGTGTTTCAGACTTTGAATCCTTAACCGAAAGAAGTCCCACCTTTAGTACACAAATGAACTTCACTGTGAAGAAATAAAAGTCAAGAACCTTGAAGGACTCTCCCCACTACTGATTCCAACACATGAACCCAAGTAAGTACTAGCATTTAACATTCAACACAGGAGGGGTGGTTAGCCAAACAAAAATTCTCTCCTTAATCCATAAAAATCCAAAGCTACATCCTTATTAGAATTTCCCTTAGAGAAGTTCCCACCTAAACTGTCATCGATAGGCCAGCGAGCGCATAACCTCTAACCTACACAACTAAATTAAGGACACATTCCGATGGAACTCTCGTTAGTTTTTTTTCGCATACTCTGTGTATGTGTGTGTGTGCTGTCCTTCGTACTTCGTCGAGATCTCGAATTATGAAAGGCTCGGTGCGTAGGCAGCTATAAAATCTTTGTCCTGAATAAACCCGCCATTTCGACACTATTTATACGACATTTAATCGTAATCCAAATGTACATGTAGTTTGGCAAGTCCTTCTCCGCAGGACATAAGCACAAGTTGGGAGTTGGGAGCGCATGTATTTCTTTTTTTGAATTTTAATAGGAAAAACATATTTAACCCCTCGTGTGCGAGCGCTCCTCTGTTGTGTGTGTGTTTGTTTGGTTAATGTTAACCGTAAGGGGACAGTAGAAGAATAAATAATTGACTTATGCCACCCCACAGTCCTGCGGCACGGCACCATCAAGAAAAGTTTATTTTTCCCTCAAACGGAACATATTATGGGAAATCTAGTTTAGCAGCAGTGTGTCCAGTCCACCCAGAGTCCGACAAATTGTCCAATTAGTTTTGAATTTGGTGAAAGTTTGAATGATAAAGTGTAGACGGACTTGGTGGATAGATTGCCTCCCTCGGTCTAAACCGAAACAATTACAAAAGTAACACTAAACTGTTTTGGATTGTTTCAGAGGGCGACCAGACTATGTGAAAGGATGTGTGCTTTTGTAACGAGATTTAGCGATGACACTGGATACGATGAATGGTTGATACGGTGTCGTAATTATGTGGGCAGTGATTTGGTTGTTTGATCGAAACTTTTTCGGTTCAAGACCACAAGGGAGATCCGATGAACCTATGCAGTCAGGAAGCAGGAACCAATGAAAAGTACGAGGTAACTATAAACGGGATTCAGCGAGTAGGTAAGGAGATCCCTCCAGATCTAAGTATGCTGGCAGCTACTTTAACCTAACCTAACCATAGACGGGATTCGAACCAGCACACAGACATGCCTCAAGGCGGTCGAAGGTCTACTAATCTAGAGAAAAACTTTGAGAAAAAACGCTTCCTTTGAGCCAGAAGACTGGTTGCATAGATACAGTTGGATACAGGTGGCGATACAGTTCGGGGTGGACCTCACAGGAAACGTTGACAGCATATCAAGCTTTGTTCTCAAACCTGGCTGGAGACGCTTGGTGGTAGTTGAGGCCCACGGCTATCCCGGACTGTAGCGCCACTCTTAGCTCTCAAAGACATCAGTACTAGGATATTTGTAGGTACCAGGCATCATAAGAACTACAACCCTCATAGCTGATGCAAGGGGACTATAGTCCAAAACCGATTACAACAGAAACTGTTCCTTTTGAGTGTTTAACCCTAGCTAACAGAAGACTGAGTGACTCTTGGTAGTCATCGACCCAACCTGTGACAGAACTCAAGTCCCTGATCCCACTATGAAAGACTGGACAGTATCTCTCAAAACTGGAACTGGGACCAAATCCTCTCTAATTTAAAATAAAAGCCTCCCTGACTCTCTTAGGGGATGACCAAACAAAAGTAAACTTATTTTCTATCATGACAAACTTACGTATGCTTTCCGGTGTCCAATTCTTATGCGGGTAGTCCCTCTTACCTGAAAAGAAAGGAAAAGGTTTCAACTTTTAGTATGAATATGCCTTCAGAGATATTTAAGATTGAGTATAAGGGCATAAACACACCCCCAAATACTGGAGTTTGATACAAAACGTTGCAGGTATATGCATAACGAGGGAGTGGGTCAAGTCCTGAAATGATATAATTGGCAATTAAATCAAAAAAATCCTTCCTGCCATCGGAATTGGGATTCCACCAGAAATTAAGTGAATTAAAAGGCGAATGAGGGAGGCTTTGCTTAGAGAAAAACATGAACAAGCTTAATTCTGTGAATAGCTCGAGGCGATAATCAACTAACCTCTCTGTGAAATAAGTTAGTCTCGTGAGAAGGAAGCAAAAACAACAGAGTCACTTGGCACTGTTTAGAAACCAATGGGAGAGGCTTGTTGTTTGAGGACCAGGTTCACTTCTTCATCTAAGAGATGTTGGAGCAATGAACCAGCATCTGGAGGCCATGAACATCACTTGGCACTGTCTGGAAACACCTGTCAACGATGAATCGGTCCTGGGATCTTCCTTGGCGGCCACTTCTGTTGATGGAAACTGGTACTTTCTCTCATGAAACGACTTAAGATGGTCAGGAAGTCAGGTTGGTAGGAAGGTCGGTAGAGGTGGTGCTATGATGCGCCTGTGGAGTTGAGAAAAAGAATCAGTTCTCCCGTCCTTTTGCTTGATTATCTCTCGGAGGTCGTCGAAGAAAAGTTTGCCTTGAGAACCAGAGCTGCACAGAAAGTCGAACAGAGATTCCTTTTCGCTGTTATCCCTGCAGCTACAGAAGAAGATGTTGCGTGGTCTTGTCTTGTCTGTTTTAGTCGGCACGAGCCTCTTCCACCCTTAGGAGCACACGTAGACCATAATGAAGGTCCATTGTCCATCCTTGGTGGGGACAAATGGTCAAGTCAAGAAACATAAAGAAGTTCTGTGAGAACTTCTCCGGCCCCGAATCCAAGTTGGTGTTGTCGGTCAGGGCTTCCATCGATGGTTTCTAGCAAACACAAATGTAGGCGGTATGAGTCTCCAAGACGTTGCTGTCTCTCAGCAGGAGACTTTGACACATGTAAAGCTACACCAGTATCTGTGGCACTTTTGGAGAGGGTGGCGACACTATGACTGCCCTGCTTTTGCTCGTATTAGGTGGCAGATTTTTGGGGTTGATGTGATGAGTGCTGGTAACCTAAGCTCTTTATCACTGAAGAAGCTCCAATGAAAACACAATAAAAGGGTTGAACCTGCTGGTAGTCAGTGGATCTGTGTGTCTGAGTGCTCCAGCAAGGTGTTCTAACACCCCGACAGAGAAAACTTTGTATGAAACATCCTAGATGGCGCTGACCATTGTGGACACGAAAAGATGGCGCTGACAACATTATCTACAGACAGTGTAAACTATCAATGCAACAGGAGATACAATTACATCCCCGTTGATGCACAATCGACACTTAAACGAACAAACAAACACAAATCCTCCATCAGAACTGACTTGGTCAGTCCATTTCAAATTCAAGGACGCACAACCAACTCCCTCCTCGATTCTCAAAATAAAAAAATAAATAAATTCGCAAAGGAATTTAAATTCCAAATAAATTAACACAATCCACCACTTCCGCCGGAACCTGCAAAAGTTGTTTTTCTTCCTTTCCTCGCAAAATACATTTTAATTTGTCTTTTCTTCCCGAATTTGTACACAACTGGGCACAGAAAAAAAAAAAACAAAATTCCAAAATAAATGTACAAAAAAACGTAAAAAAAAAATTAAATTTAAAAGTTACATTTAACAAAGTTTACCATTAAATTAAGTGCCTGCACTTAATCAAAATATCCAAAGCAATGAAAGCAGCAACTAGAAGCAGGAACAAGATGGAATTGCAGAACATAGCGCCCGGACCACCACCCAATGAACGATTTTTTTTGTTTTGTTTTTAAGGGTATAATCCCCTTGAAATACAGAAACAGGCAGACAGCAGCAAAAAAAAAAAGAGAGAAACACGTGAACAAGGATGAAAATAAATGAGAAGGATATTAGAACAGATGAGGAAAGTATTATAATATATGCCCGCCCCACCCCTCCCCGCCTCACCACCTCTGCACCAACGAAACAACAACATTAACGTTTCAAAAAAGAAAACTGAAACGTAAAGCATAAAGCGGAAGGATGACGAGGAAGTCCTTACGGATGTGTACAAGAAATCATTTTAATATGCTTTCCACTCTAAGCAAGTCCTCCAAAATCCAAGGGAGAGGAGGACTCACTCTGTTGGGGTGTGAGTTGGTTGTAGAGGTTTTTTTTTTTTAAGGAATCAAAAACCCTCCCCTGCTGCTGTGTAATTAGAAGACCGAGACTGATTAACATTAGTGTGGTGGTCACCTACAAAAAAAAAAAACTGATCACACCCCATGTAGAAAAGGGAGGGGGGTGCTGCATCTATTACAATTTTTTCTCTTTTTTCAATATTGATCTGAAATCAAGACCACCACCACACCACCAAGGGTGGAAACGACTCTCTGAGGCTCATAAAATCTGTAATATCGTACCGCACTTTGGATCGAAACTCGTTTTATGAAAACTAATTACGTTTTATTACTCGGGGAATTTAATTACATAAATCAATATTCGACAGAGAGAGAGAGTGTTCGTTTATTAGAGGAGATACGATGAATTTACATAACTTTACCATGAAAAACACTGAGGTCACCAACTTTATGGCGCCTTTTAGTGTGCGCTTCTTCAATGCGATGCAATGATTTTCTTGGCATCTCCTTGACATCTCCCTGTTAACTTTGTTGCGACTATGCACGACTAGTAGAGATAGACGTCAAACTTGAAACTTGAGTTGAAGAACGAGACGAGTTTCAGAAGATCGACTCTCACTTCTTAGTTAAGTCACTGTCTACGAACGACACATTTCCAAGCTCAGCTCTACCTTTTGAAGCCGAATTGGGTAAGCCCTTCGAACTGGGGCAGATTCGTGGGACAACCATTAACTGAACGACACATTTCCAAGCTCAGCTCTACCTTTTGAAGCCGATCTAGGTAGGCCCTTCAAACTGGGACAAGTTCGTGAGACAACCACTGACTGAAGGACAAATTTCTAAGCTTAGCTCTACCTTTTGAAGCCGAGGTGGACAAGCCCTTCGAACTGAGACAAGCTCGTGAGACAACCATTGACTGAATGACACATTTCTAAGCTCAGCTTTACCTTTTCAAGCCGAGTTGGACAAGCCCTTAGAACTGGAACAAGTTCTTGTGACAATCACTGACTGAACGACACATTTCGAAGCTTAATTCGACGTGGACAAGCCCTTCGAAGAATGTTAAGATGTTTGATGAACTAAGCCTGCAGTAGGCCACGGTTGGCAAAGAATTCTTCAGACGCCTCATGCAATCAATCAGAATCAAACTGGAGTACCACAAGGTTGTATACTGTCATCACTACATTTAACATGGAAACGGAAAGAGTGTGAACTATGCAAAGCTAGCTTGTGCATTGTAAAGATAGGGTCTCGTAGTACCTAACGAATCTCAAAACTTCAAATGCGGTCCCGCAAGGTTACATACTGTCATTTCATCTGCTGAAAGGACAGTCAAAATGCAGGAAGATGCTAGAGAGGACATTATACATCATTACACAGTCAATATATCTCAAAAGTCCTTTCTCTAAAACAGCTTTCATCCATGACACTCTTTAAAAAAAAAAAAAGTAGGTCCACCCTCTTCACTGCTTTCCACAAGCTAATCACCGCTCTTCTGATTTCAATTAGCCAAAAGGTGGAAAAGGGTTGTTAAAAAAAACAAAAACAGCAACCAACCTCATGTATCCACACCATATACATTGAAGTGTATCCTTTTTCAACTTAAGCTCTCCCCCCTCTCTCTCTCTCTCTTTGTCTATCTTTTCGGTGTAATCACATCGATCCGTTAAACCATGCATAAAGAGTTTCAAAAAGTTATTCTCTAGTTGCTTGTATCCACGCGAATTAACAACAAGAAGACTACACCGATGAAAAAGTATGTAATTAGAAGCGTGCACACAAAAAACAAGAAGAAATAGAACCCCCAGAGGAAGACTGAAGAACCAAAACCAAACCCAACCTTACCCATACCATATCACAAGAAGCTTGCAATGGCCTGTCCTGCTTTAAAAAAAAAAAAAACAAAAAAAAAAAAGAGAATCCCGAAATATATTGCGCTCTTCTTGAAAACTCATTGAAATTTATGTTCCTGCGGGGCGGTCTATTCTCCTATTTCCTTCTTCTTTTCGTTTTAATTCTTAATATATACAGTGGACCGCGGCATTGGACGGTTGGTACAAGTACAAGTACAATGTAACAGTGGCAATACGTAACAATGGAGAGTGCACAATGGACAAGGATCGACCTTGAAGTTTTAAAAAAGTAGCAAACACCACAAGCAAAAGGGGTTTTCCTTGGCATTCTAACCTTTTTTTTTTTTTCTTGTTTGTTTGGACAAGAGAGCGGAGAGAGGAAAAAAAATTTGAATATCCATGGTGGGGGGAGGGCTTGGCCACAAGAAGAAACGAAACCCTCATGGAATTCTCTCTTCCGGGGGGCAAAACATTCAAATGACATTTTTGAAATTGTGTTCCCTCAACCCACCACAAGACGCAGTTCCTTTTTTTTCAGTTAAAATCGCTTCCTTTCTTGCATTTTGCTGTGAGCAATGCCCGGCAAGGACTAACAGGACGAGTGGGTGGTGTTGAATTTATATCCATTTTCGTTATTCACCAGCAATTTATTTTAATTGAAGTTGTTGTCGAAAAGCTTAACAAGTTTATGCTGTGTAGAGTGATAAGGAGTTTTTCCTTTGTGTTGTGGTTGGACGACGACTACGACGACGATGACGTTAACATATCCCTCAACTCGAAGGGGGAGGGGAACCAGCATCAAGTTGTCTACTAGCTGACTCTTGTTTTTTCTTTTAACTATGCTCCACGACAACAGAAGGGGATCCTTGGTGGGTTTTAATTAATCTGAGACTCAATACAAGGGATATGTTGGAATTAAATTTTCTTCAAAGATTGATGCGCGCCATCTGGTGTTTGGGTAGGAAACTTGCTCTAAATTTTCAGAGACTTCTAACAGCGTTGACAAGTTGACAAGGAGGAAGAGTATATCTTCGACGATCACTTCCAAGCTGCGTGCTCTCCAGAAACATTTGAGATTTGAAAATGGGGTCCCACTAGGTTGCACACTGTCACCGGTACTTTTTTGTTTTGCGAGAGAAGATGAAAAGTGTGTCCAATACATGCTATGGTTAGGTTGAAGCGGCTGCCAGCTAAAGCCAGCACATGGCTCCTTAAGGCACTGGTTTATTCCGGACTTGAGGTTACTGTGTCAGTGAGTGAATTACCGATAAGTGCTGCCACAACGTCATATTTTGAGAAGGGAAGCTCGTGGCCAACATTGGAAAACACTCTCAAAAGTAGGTATGTCGTTGGGATCTACCTTCATGTCTCTCAAACACTTTCAGAACTCGGGTTTTCTGACCCAGGACTTAAGCAATACACGCACTAGTGACTTTTTGTCTCGCAACTTTACTCGTATAGTTACGTCACTAAGTGTGGGCAGTTCCCGCGCCCGAAGCAACTGCATCTAGCGAGGTACAATCGTAAACGCGTACAAGTAGGCACTTGTGAGTGAGTTACAACAAATTTGAGGGCAATAAATCAAGGCAATGACATGGGTTAAGACTCACAAGGCGAACTTGGTTGATTGGTTGAAGAGGAAGAGATATTTCTTTGCTTAGTCCACGATGACTATTTTATGGTTAAAGAGCGCATGTGAGTTGGGGACTGGTTAAGAATTTGGGACAAGTTAGCGCGTCTTTGTCAAGATTTGGTTCATTTCTGTCTCGAGTTATAAACTGAGCAAACATTCGAGGTTTCATGTGGCACAAGGAAGAGAAGAAAAGGACTTAAACTAAGTTCTAAACGAGGATCGTAGCTGGGGCACAAATCAAAGTGGTTGGTGTATTCAATAAAAATATTTCTTGTAGCACACTCTTAGGCGTAAACAAAATTTTGTCGGAATTAATTTTAGAGAAAATGGAAAAAGTTTCTTCCAACATCCTTGCATTGTCCCAAGAGATGCAAAAATTCAACGAGAGATCCCGGATCCCATTAAACACATTCCAGAATCGACTAACAAAACTCCTCCAATTCATTGACCTAACTTACATTGTTAAGTCCCCTCTCCTCAGTTTAATGAAATTTTCTTCCAGCTAAATACATCCTTCACCAGGACATGAAGGAACAGCAGGAGCACCATCACTAGCAACAGTTGAAATATTTTTTATTTTTTGATCAAAAACTTCTATTTTGATGGGAATTTTCACCGTTTTAGCATTCCTGTTGCCCATCCCCACCCCTTGTTACTCGCTCATAATTCATTACCCATCAGGAGTTGATAACCATTCATTTCGTTATGTTTAGAGTTGGAGAATGCATATGCACATCTGAACCCAGGAACACACGTATTCCTTATATTAAGTTCCCTCGTATGCTGAATAATTTAGTACTTTTCCCTTCTTCCCCCCCTCAGCAGCCATCCTACTCCGCCTGTCTATGCTTGCGAGAACATGATTTTTGGGGTAAAATGCATATACAAATGCAAAAACACACTCATCCTACACCAGAAGAGAACGCATTCCACCAGATCTAACATGGCTTCCTGTATAGATTGATGGCTGACGTGTTCTGAATTCCTTGGATTCCATTCCAGTGTGTATGGATGCATGTGTGTGAGCGTGTGTGCAATGGAACTCCCAGTTCGCATGTCTTGATATGTTTTCTTTTCATAAACTCGTGCCTTGGATCTAAGGAGGGGAGGGCTTCAATCCAGCAGTCAATTCTTGACATTCAGTTTTACTGTTGCACCTTTAAAGGTGCGATTCCTGACGACAACGACAATGATGGTGATCCTGATGAAGAGAATGACAATCGGGATACTATTGCTCAGGCAAATCAAAATGAATTTTGTGCATATGATGCGACGGTAGGTGCCATAGGAGTTGATGTTGTCGGTCTTAACCTCTCAATGTGGGGGGCGGGGGGAAAATTCAAATGACGTGCAACTAATTGGCAACAATTTATCCATTACGAGTGAGATTCCAGGGGGGCAGGGGCCATTCAGATTGATGGAAGTGTAATAAACTCTTTTCCCAGATGTGTGATGTTCGATTGAATGAGGTTAACATGAGAACTCCGGGGGACGGGACGATGAAGCATGACAAACCTCAAACTCAAAGCCGGAATTGTGTTCTTAAAATGCCTCTAGGAAGTTTTGACAGGAGAGGGCACACAGTAAAGAGGCCAAAGGACATGTTGTTATGGAATATACCATGTTGACTCCTGGGATGCTTTGTTCAATGACGATAAAGAGCGGTGTTCCTACGATTAGATGAAGGTTAGGAGGCTGTGATACCACGTAGAGTACCGAATATCCGGCAACAGGAACACCTTGTATGATGGATTTCCTCTTTTCATCAAGGAAGGTACTACAGATCCTATGTGTAAAATCAAAAGGATCCACAGGTAGGTAGAAGTGATTGTCTGGTAAGGTCCGGTCCTACCAGAAACACAAGTAGCGCGGGTGAGACGATTTGTTAAAGACCCACAGACAAAGGTTTAAATTTTGTAAATTCCAAGCTTGGCTAGATCGTTGAGGTCTTTTAGGATTTGCCTTCTCAAGGCAGGGCAGGTGCTCAGGCTGTTACATTCCGAAAAAAAAGTGAGTTTCTGCAGAAAAAGACCGAGGGACCACTGTCAGCTGAAGACTTGTTTGAACCGTAATTGGAAGGATATGAATCTTGATGAGATGCACCGGGTAAGTGAGTGGTTAAGAGACCTGCTTCGGTCACAAACTGACGTCTTTCATATAATTTGGCTTGAAAAACGCTCCATCAACTGAGGGAGAGGGTTTGGTCCAGGTCAGCTGAGAAGACATCATGCGTTCTCTTCATGCTTTTGGTCGAATTTTTGGAAAACTGCGTGTCACAACTGTCTATTGGCACCAAGTGTAGTCAAGCTTAAGGCACTGTTGTTAGATTAGTGCTCAGCACTGAACAGAAGCGAATCCAAACTTCTCGACGTGAAATCCCTGGATAGCTTCTTTCAGGCCCTTTCCAGCTTCAGTAATCCTACAGCCTTTGGTGACTTTTGACCATCAACGTCAACCCCCAATCATCGTGCATCTATGCATTTTGTTTCCACTCCAAGGCATCGTGTGGATGTGGTATCAAATTACAAGAAACCACCGTAAAGTAAAGGGATTCTTTCAAAATTCCCTCGAATTCCATAAAGATCTGTGCTATGCCCTGGTCTTGTCCCCTGTTTCGTTTCTTAAAATCCCCCCCCCTGCAATTTGGTATCCCGGCACATTCCTTTTCATGCATCTTATCAACTGTTGTCAGGAACATCAAAACCACATTGAAAATTTCAAGCTTTTCTTACCACCCCCAGCCCCCCGTTCCCAGATGGCCTATTATCCATTTGAAACTCTAAACCGACCGCAGCATGCAGGACGATGATAATAAATTCGCTGTATACTCAGCTTGGGATAATATTTAATCAGCACAAGGCGACAACCGACGACCGACGACACTGGGAATATGCCGAGAAGAGAGTAGTGAGTGTGGCGCTTAATATCCTGTTTGCTTCCAAATTTGAACACACTCCCGCGATCACAATGTTGGTGGTAATCCTTAGGACTATTCCTATAGATGAAGTGCACATAATGCATTTAAGCATAGAAATACACACACACACACACAGAGGATACAAAACGATTTAGAGTGTGTGACGGGATAGAAAGCGAGTATAGGACACAAAAGTGCATATAAAATGCAAGACGAACTAAAAGCATATTTATTATCTGCAGCGAGGAGCATACACACACACACATGCAACCAAGTACACTTGGATCTGCGGCAGTATTCATTCAAAACTTTGCCATAGTTGTCGTCGTTGGTTGTCATCCTTCAACAGAAACCAAAGCACATCCACCATCAGAAGCACAATATCCTGGAAACCAATTCAAGACATACGGACTATGGTACCCCCCTCCCCCATTTTTTTTTCTAAGTGAATTTCCACAAGGATATCCAAGCCATTTGCTCTCATTTTAGTTCCTGTGTTCGGAAAAGAATCTATTTATGGACTAGTATGTGTCAACCATTTTAGATTATGGTTACGAATATGAATGCGAGCGTACAAATGATTTGTGTTTCGAATGGAGGTCCTTGAAACTCCAAAAGAATCCACTTGGATACATCATAGAGGATTCTAAGCAGAAACAGGGCCAGTCGGTTCAAATACCCATCAGAGTTGTTTTTTTCTGGAAGAAATGTCCGATTTTGACATCAAAGTGGACGGATGTAGGAAGTTTCTGAAGATTTCTCCTGATGCAGACCGTGATTGTCGGTTCGAATACCCACCGGCAGTGGGGCTGTGCTAGAGTGTCTGTTGGCATCCGACTCTGAAGGCTTCGCCTGGTGCAGGCCGTGATTGTCGGTTTGAATACCCACAGCTTTGCTAGAGTTTGAAGGCTTCGCCAAGGGCAGGCCGTGATTGTCGGTTCGAATACCCATCGGCAGTGGGGCTGTGCTAGAGTGTCCGTCGAAATCCGATTCTGAATGCTTTCTCTGGTGCAGGCCTTGATTATCGGTTCGAATACCCACTGGCAGTGAGGCTGCGGTACGGTGTTTGTCGGAATCCGATTCTGAAGGCTTCCCTTAGTGCAGACCGTGATTGTCGATTCAAATGCCCGAGAGTGTCTGTCTGTATCGGATCCTGAAAGCTTCGCCACGTGCAGGCCGTTATTGTCGGTTCAAATACCCACCGACGTTCAATCTGTAGTTGTCAACGCAAAACAAAACACAAAGTGCTTTAGAATTGCCTATACACTTGGAAATAAATTTATGAAGTGTGGAAGTACAGTTCAAAGGGAATCTAATCCCCACACGAAGTAAAGTAGATTTCAAATCTTAATGTACCCACTTTACATTCAAAAGACTCAAGTACACTTCTAACCACAAATCTGAATCATCTTTGATTAAGCAATGGATCAGTCTTGAAAACCTTTTAAACACAATTTAGAGAAAATGCAAATCCATTAAGCCTTAGACGGACCCCAGCTTCTAAGAAATGAAAACATATTCCCTGTCATACACAAAAAGGATCACTCTCTTGTACTGGATTTCACAACACACACACACATAGTCACACAGTCACCAGTCAGTTGTTGTCAGATTTGTTTCAAAGCAGCCTCTCTTACTGGCTTGTGGGTAAGGTAAACAAACGTACACAAAAAAAAAAAGGAAAAAAATTCCATTAGAAGTGTATGTTCCCAGTTCTTAGAACTCTCTCTTGAATTTTTTTTTCAACTCAACACTGCCAGCAGGGACGAACGATATGAGAAAATATCTCTCTAACGATGGAACACATCAAATCAAAATATATCGACACAGATCCTTCCACTTAATATACCATAGAACGATGCATTATAAGAGGGAATACCCTTTGGTGTACGTTTTGAATTTTGAAAATGATATCACACTCTCATTCATTCATAAATTCTATCCACGTCCTGGCTAGCCCCCCAGTACCAGTAGTAGTAGTAGTACCCACCAACGTATGTGTGTATATCCTTAAACCAAAAGGATTTACATACGGACGCGACTATGCAAAAGGCATTAAAGAGAAGGATGACGAAGGACGACGAAAGGAAAAAAAAAAAAAAGGAATCAAATTAGAAATCATTGTGACTCAAGGAGGACGGGGGGGGGGTGTGTTGGAACTTGAAAGACTCCCGGTTGGACGAAGTGGTAAACTTCAACGCGTACCATTTAAGTGATTTACATAAAACGGAATTCAATTTAAGTCGTAATGATGTAATTTTTTCGGCACAGAGTGTGAAGGATATATGTGTGTGTGTGTGTGTTAAGAAAATCTCTATTTTCAGCTCTCAAAGTGCATAACAATGCACCATAGGAGGCATCTTTGGAAACTGCTGCTGCAGTCTATGTGTATGGACAGGTGTATAAAAGGATTAGAAGGACAAAGACATGCATTTTATTGAAGTTCTCGTGTGTGTAGCTCCCACAATAACTTTTGATGATTACTGAGGCTTGCTAAGCCTCTTGGAATTCATTTTGAGGAGTTTAAGTCCATGACAAGGAAACAACTGAAAGAGCAGGACGCACAACTGGCAGTACAATAGCATTTCATAGCTCCATCGTCATGACACAACAAAAATAGATGGAGTCCCACAAGGTTCGATGCTGACATTACTACTAAGGTGTAGGTTAGGTTAGGTTATAGGGGGTAGCCTCACTCGGAACTCAAAGGATCCATTGTGTTCCCCAGTTTGGTGTAAGGTTAGAGTGTGTATGACAGTCACACTTAGATCAGAGAAGTTCCATGGATCTGTGATTCCCCGCTGAACTAGCCGGAGCTTGGTATCAACCGCTGGAGGTTGCTTAGGCTGGTATCAGCCAATTCGTTAAGGAAAGTTCCAGTTCTCCTTGAAAGAAACACTCCTTTTACACTTCGTTTTCACACGGGCCTCAACCAAGCCAGCTGCCTCCAGTTGGTTGAGGTCCCACTTCCACTGAGACTCGATAACAGTCGAAGAAATACGGTGTCCATCAAGGAAGAGCTCTACTTTTTAACTTTCGACGACAAGAAGAGGTGGGCGTAGATCACAAACTACAGTCACAGTGGTATACAAAGTCTCAAAGGCACTTGGAATGTATCCTAGTGTCCTCCAAGACCTATCAAAACGAACCGAAGTTAAACTATGGTGAGAAACCAGGACACAGAGGCATTGAAGGCAACAAAATTGCTGACTAACTTAGTGAGAGAGGTACATAGTTGTCGAACTTTTCTCCAGCATCCCTTCTTCGGCGTTTAGAAGAGGTCTACACAGCTGGGACTTAGTCATTCGGACAGAAAAGTCTTGCTTGCTTCCTCTCCGGATATCACTTTACACTAAACTCTGTTCAGGAAACTGAACTTGGTCTAAAGGAAGATGAATCAGCGGAACACGTACTTCCTTGTCTCCATGAAAATCCCATTAAAAACGCCTCAACTCCTCTCCTAGTCCAGCAGACTCCCCGCACAGGACCAGAGGATCCATCAAACAGTCGACTAAGAACAATAGGACACTGGATACTGCATTTGTGGTGAGGGTCCTTGGATTCCAAATGAACATGGCCACAACACCTTGTTACGTACTCATCATCAAAAACATAATTGAACTCAAAATCAAACCACACATCCCAACACACACACACACATGAGAATTATTATTAAATCTCTCAAGCCTTTCGTCCTCTCACAACTTGTGGAACATCCTGAATAACTTCCTTTTTTTGTGAATTTGGACACAGTAGTCATCAAGAACCTCCCCCACCTTCGGGAAAAACCACAGCAAAATGGAAAGGTGGTGCTGGTCTTGTGTGAGCGCACCCAACAATCCCACACAGCAAACCCCTAGTCAGTGTGTCTTCCCTTCATTGTTAGTGTCATCTACTCTCGCCCTTGACAATGTCAGACTAAGAGCGGGCCACACATGTGGGTATATGTGTGTGTGGTACAGCACGCGGTTATTTGACCTCTTCCCTCTGCTCTTTAGCATCCTTGATAATTTTTGATGATGCGCAAAACGGGTTAAACAGAGCAGAATGATGATGGCCTTCCCATCTCCCCCCGCCGTCCGGCCCTCTGTAGCACCCTCTCGAGACGAGAATGATTTTATTAGGCAACATGATGCAAAGCTGCGTACGATGGAAGCACGATGGCTTACGGTTTAAATGGAATTCCCATTCTCTTGTTCTTTTTCTCCTTCTTCTCTGTTCCTCTGGGATGTGAGTGTGTGTGTGTGTGTGTGTGTGAAAACGAAAACCAAAAGAAAAGTGGACAAGAATAACCTCCAAGGAAACACGAGGTGCCATTATGCGCTTGCACTATGTTTCAAAATCGTTTACACTCCTGGATACCCAAACACACAAAAACCCACAGAAACACACACAAGCATACATACAGACCATGGAATTCACGAACTTGGTTTTTTTTTCGAATTTTAAATAGGTTTGCAAATTAGGTCGGTTGCACTACTCATTGTTACGAAGCTCCCAGTCGATCTGGTGTGTTTGGTTACCATCAAGCTTCGGAGAGGGGGAAAAAAAAGGACGAATTAGGTTACAACTACGGAGTGACTTGGAGGCACAAGATTTGCATATGACTTCGTTGGATATGTCTAGCGGTTTGTTTTCTCTGATAATTCCCTCTATCGCATTAGGATATGCATATTTGGTTTGACTTCCTAACGAGGGTTTGGTGTGTGTATGCAAATAAGGCATCAAAACCGCTGACGAGTAGAAAGTGCCTTAGCAAATGAAGAAATATGTATTCCCACGCTGTCAGAAGAGTGGAGTTCCACAAGATTGAATGCTGGTATCAGTACTTTTTTTTCAAAGCCGATCAGCCTTCAAATGTGTCTATGAATGCGGGACTACCAGTGATGGCACTACACTTTGATGAAGCTTCTGGATTCGGGCGGTGTAGGAGACTGTCTCGTCTAAGGTGGCGCACACAACTAGAATAGGAACCCAATCAACTTAGAATGCGAAACTTAAGGCGGTTAGCTAAGGATCGATCAAATTGGAGAAGCTTGTTGGTTGAGGTCCAGGTTCATTAAGTCTCACACACACTGATTGATGGCAAAGACTTCGCCTTGGAATATGGACAAGTATTTACCAAGACTGAAGGTCACAATTCGCGTCAAAAACTGGCGTGTCTATAGAGACAAATGAAGAAAAGTGTAGGTAGGCCTGGTCAAATCCCTTCAAGGAACACATTTACATTCTATTTTAAGAAAAAAAAAAGCTCTTTCTCCTCACATCCCCCTAAACTCCTTGTTAATCTCAAACCATTACCCCTTCACACAATCCACAATGAGCCATTATTGGATGATTGTCTATAGCCTAACCTCCTGCCAAACAAACGTCCATAACTAACACAGCTTCGTCGTGTCGTCGTCCTTTCTTGTCTTGTGAATATAATTGAAACACTAACCCGGTCTATGTATAGCTCGTCCTCCCTGGGTAGGGACGACAATGAACAAATAAAATAAAACCGGATCGTTCTGTATCACGATACTTAATGCGCGCCGCATGATTTAGAAAATCAAGTCAAAAGGCGGGCAACAACGGCCCAATTGTCCCGGGGGTTCGGCGAAGAGGTCAACAAATTTAAAAAAAAAAACGAGAAATTTATCGGAGATTATCCAACACCACCCGGTATGTGTGTGTGGGGAAAGGGTGCAAAAAAAAAGGGTTTCTCAATCCGCACTCACTAACCTAACCGACAACAACAATAACAACAACAACAAGGATGACGACGGGGAAGAATGGCAACTTCCTTGCGCTGCCTAATTCCGTTACAAACGACAATATCTTCTTTTGTCGTTGTCGTTCTCATCGTTCTCCTCATCGTCGTCGTCTAAAATACCGTTTCCTCTCTTCGATCATCCTTCCATTTTTTGGATATAGGGGGGGGGGGGACACAGGATTTAGGATAAAGCATCCAGCGGTAGAGGACAGCAGAAAGGGTGTGTGTGCCTGGGAAATTGTTGGAAAATTTATCATCATACCACTTATAATGGGCCATTTTCATTGTATATCACCTCCAATCCATTTACACATACACACACACGTACGAGGACGAGGTTTTTTCCCTTTTTTTTTGATTCAACAATAGGAGCTATTGCTCTACTCTGTGGCAGCCTTTGGGGTTATATCCTGGGATTCTATTGGTGGCAGTGGGGTTGTCTCTTCATCGTCACCACTTTTAATAAAAAGTTAAAGGGCAAGGAACCTAGAAAAGCTTGCGGATGTACAAGGGACACAGAGGGACGAAGAAAGAAGACGAAGACGAAGACGAAGAAGAAGAAGAAGAAGAAGGAAATGGAAATCTTAAAGGGAAAAGTCATTAAATTTAATAAATGATTATGGCGGTTATTTTTGTTTGTCTGTATATGTGTGTGTGTGTGTGTTTGAATCAAGCATTTGGAAGCGTTTTTCTCGTTATGAATCCTTAGTGCTGTTGTTGTTGTTGTTGTTCAATTTGATGGCACTTCGATGGAACAGATAGAAATTTGATTTTAATTTGATTCCCCTCGTCCCTAGGGAATGTGACACTGATCGGAACTTACAGTGGGGATTATTGAAGAAAATCTGAGTTTAAGGCAAAGCTTAGGAAAAGATCGCATCAATCACTACCACAATCCTTGTACAAATTTATTTTTTTCTTGACACGGTTGCCAAAGAGACGAGAACTTGTCGAAACGGAAGCAGGCGATGATTATAGAGGCATTCGGGGGCTTTTCATCATTTCTTTCATTTTCACACGAATTTATCGAAGAAGGGTCTTCGTAGAATGCTCCCTCGGAGTCTACAGGTGCCGTGTCTTCTTTGACATCAAATTTTTATTAATTTGTCCAGTTGTCACACTTTTCCAGGCTTCTACCTTCGAAAACACGGCCTACACCTGACTTGGATCCATGTGTACATGGAAAAAAGTCACTCCTCGGTTTAAGGGATGAAAATTCGTGCATAAATCCAAAGATGAACAGCTCTTTCGACATTTGAAAGTCCAAGCATAGTAGATTGAACAGAAGGGGACCGAGTTCTGAACCTTTTGGAACTCCATCCATGTAGTTTTTCCAAGTTTCGGTCTTCTTAACATGAAAAGAAGTCGTTCTTTGGGAATCACGATTCTAGGGATGAAAATTCGTCCATTTAACTGAAAGGGACTGAGAGTCGAACTTTGTGGAACCCGTTTGTATAATCTTTCCAAGGACGAATTGGGAAAACGGTGGTGGTTCAGAACGTACACAAGGAAGTAGACCTTAACCAACTGGAGGCAGGTAGCTACAGATCAAGGTGGATGGAGACGCTTGTTTGTTAAGACTGAGGTCGTCCATCCCGGGGTTGCAGTAGCACTTTAAGTAGTTAAAATGGTGGTAGTTCAGAGCGTACGCAAGTGGAAGTAGACCTCAACCAACTGGAGGTAGGTAACTACAGATCGAGGTGGCGGGAGACGCTTGTTTGTTGAGACTGAGGTCGTCCAATCAGAGACCAAATTCCAAACTCCATGAATGGATCTGACAAGATGAGTGTATCCTTGTGGACGACTAGGGTTAGGATAGGTATGTGGGCCGGCGAAGAGAAGTTCCTCTGTGGACGACTAAAATGCGTACTTCTCCAAGTAGGAACTGCTTTTGAAGGGACCGTAAACCAGTGAGCTTCGCAGACTCAACTATTAGTACATGGGATGACGAAGAAGATTCTTTCACGAAACAAGGTGTAGCAAGAGCCTTACACAACGTCAATGAAAGTTTCAGTGAGATTGACCCCACTCTAGCCGCAATCAAGTGACCATAACCCACGACTTCTCCCCATTTTTAGATGCAACTAGGCTTAGATTGTTAATCAAGACTTGTTTTATGTATTTGGGAGGATTGTTCACAGTCCTTGACACTGCGGTTCCTATTGTGCATGTCGAATCCAGCTCGAAGGTGCTTAACACACTCCCTTTAGAGCATTATCTGCACACTAAACGTTTTCAATAATTCATTTAAAAAAACACACACACACACAACTAAACTGAAGCAACGTGTCCCGGCCAGGTTATCATTATCATCACCACCTCCACCACCACCACCTGCACCTCCAACTCTGCGTGTGACATAAAACGTGCACAAATTAAGTGAACCATTTAAATAATTGATTCTGTTGTTATGTTTGAATAATTAATTCGATACAGGACACTCCATACCGATGCATGCTTCCACACACACTAACAAGTCCAAAAGAATTGACATAAATCTAAATTAAAAATTTAATAAAATCCGACAGCTAAATCAATTTAATTCTAATGAATATTAATTTAATAACAAGCCTCTGCTGTGGCCTGCTACGAATAGTTGGGTTCCATTTTGTTTCACACACACACACACACACACACGAGAAGGATGAACTAAAAGTGCATTTTGTAATTTGTCAAAAAGTTAATGTAATCCTGATACGGTTGATTGGGAAACAAATGAACCCAAGGACAGACGCAGAGGGCTCCTCTATATGTACCTGTGTGTCACAATTTTCATGGCAACATATCCCTGATGATGCATAATGCATGGTTTGGTAACACGTCAATTGTTGTCGATTGGGGGAGGAGGAGGGGGTGAAATGGTCAATAAGACCCACTGGGCTGGCTGATGTAACTATTCTCATGAGGAAGTTCGAGGCCAGAATTCCACAAAGGGATTCGCTTCCACAAGAACGGGGAAGTGGGGTAGACGGCACAAGTAGAAGGGGACCACAACCAATTTATCGTGCGAAACTTGAGGAAGCTAGCTAAAGACTGAACTGGCTGGAGACGCTTAGTGATTGAGGTCCAGGTGCACCCCGACACCTTAGAGAGATTGGAGCAATAAATACCACTTGGCACTGTCTGAATGCCTGGTAACGATGAATCGTTGCTGGGATCATACTTGGCAGTCACTTCTGTCGATGGAAACTGGAACTTTCTCTCGTGTGTCAGAAGTGAACGCCTCAAGGTGTAAGAAGTGCGACTTCTATTGACACACTTGTCCTGTGAAACGACTTTAGATGGTCAAGTCAGGTCGGTAGGAAAGTCGGTAGAGGTGGTGCTATGATGCGCCCGTGGAGTTGAGAAAACGACTCTCTTCTCCTGTCCTTTTACTTGGTTATCTCTTGGAAGTCGTCGAAGAAGAGTTTGCCTTGAGTACCAGAGCTGCACAGAAAGTCGAACAGAGATTCCTTTTCGCTGTTATCCCTGCAGCTACAGCAGAAGATGTTGCGTGGTCTTGTCTTGTCTGTTTTAGTCGGCCCGAGCCTATTCCACCCTTAGGAGCACACATAGACCATAATGAAGGTCCATTGTCCATCCTTGGTGGGGCAAATTTTAAAAAGTCAATTTAAGACACATAAAGAAATTCTGCCAGAACTTCTCCGACCCTAAATCCAAGTTGGGGTTGTCGGTCAGGGCTTCTATGGGTATGAGTCTCAAGGACGTGGTCTGTAAAGAAGTCCGCGGCATTCTTGTTGTCTCTCAGCAGAAAAGACAGCGGACAGTAAGCCTGTGAAGATTGTGGAGAGGATCACGACACTGCGGTACACTTCCGGATAAAATCTCAAGAATAGTGAATGGCTTAAGGACCAGATCAAGAAGTGGATCATTGGAGGCAGCTAGCTTAAGACTGAACTGGCTCAAGACGCTTGTTGGTTGAGGACCAGACTGTAGCGAGACGCCTCAAAAAGGAACATTAACCAATTTGATGTGTGAAATTGCAACCAAGCTAGAGAGGATTATTGGTTCTGGTGGTGGAAGCTCTTGAGAAATCCATGGTCAATCAAATAAAATTTCATTCTGTCACCCCTCCCCACAATCTGTTGTCGAACTACCATACCCCAAGCCATTCAGTTGGATTACGCCCGTAGTCTTCTCATAAAGTTTCACCTTTTTAGTAGTTTCGATCCGACAAACATTGTGTGTGTGTGTGTGTGCTTTCACTGATTTTATGTCTCCTATTACCCCCTTATCCATTGACACACACATCCACAGAAATGTGTGTATAAAACAAAAACGAAAGCCTTCTTCACTAATGTCTCCCATGAGGACGGATTGGGTGGAGGGGGGGAGAACATGAAATTGGTTACCAAAATCCGCCCATTGGTGTTATTTCTACCTGAATGAGGATGTGACTCCTCGGACAGGACACATTAGCGTCACACATTGTTTGAGTTAAGGAAACTTTTTTTTTTTCGTCCTTTGTGGTGCCGAAATCTGTGTTCAACCAGAGATATCCAAAAAGGCGAAGGTCACACAAACACACACACATACTTGGAGGTTATAGGTATATAAATGGACATTTGGGAGCAGGTTTTTACCTTTAAATTAGTTTTGAAAGTTTGTAGCTTGTGATTAGGAACGACTGGTGTAGGTACTCGTATCTATTTTTTTTTTTCCTTTTTTTCCTGTTTGACTTTTGGCCAAGGAGGCAAGAAAGAGAGAAAGAGAGAGAGAGAGAAAGCAAAAAAGCAAATTCGTGTCCAAAACGCAATTTTTTCTTAACTGACCATGGACATGGTCTCTGAACAGCATGTACAGCAGTGAGGCAGTGAAACTATGCTGGATCCATCCCTTGACATGAAGGCATATACCAGGGAATGAGGACGTTGATCACTCAACTAAACTTTAGCGATGTACACTTCCACCGGGCACAGGCCCTCGCGATCGATTCTTGCACCTCTTTCCTGAGAGGAACGTATTTGTATGACGGAGTTCTGCGATGAGTACTCATAAATGCAAGCACCGCTTTTCCGGATGCTGTCATGTATAGGTGGGCCTATGTGGTCAGTTGAATCCTTTTATACGTTGCTCCGGTCTGAATGGCGGCACTTTGAACACAGGAAGCATACATAGGCTTTGGCAATCAAAAGAATAAGCGGTCTCTAAATAATTTCGAACGAGGCAGCCTGTGTTTTAGCCGGAATGATCCACATCGACATTCTCTCGGAGGGTTAAAACCGAAGCAGGTGGGATAACTCGACAAAAGTTGATTCGAGTTTTTCGGATGGTGGCAAATAAAAAAATCCTAAAACTTCGATAACTCCGTTATTTGTGAAGTTAGAGGGTGGGGCAAGGCCTCATTCACTCGGAAGCCTTCCGATCTACAAGTTTGGCTATGTACGATTTCGTCCTGCGACTAACGGTTCAAGAGTTACACCAACATGAATAAAATATACCCCTCCCGCCGCCACCCTCCAACATATCGTAAAACGGACCAGCCCATGTTGTAGAGTATCCTTTTTGACTTCCATTTTGCTTAAGCTTTTTCCCCGACACGCCCGTTTTGCCCTAAAACGTAAGGGAAAGCCACAAATCGTCCTCAAAGCATCCGCGGTTGGTTCGGCAGAAAACTTAGAAAAATGACTGTCGAGCGCGTTTTTCGGGTGGTGGCAAATAAAAAAATCGTAAAACTTCGATAACTCCGTTAATTTTGCAGTAAGAGGGCGGGACAAGGGCTAATTCGCTCGGAAACCTTCCGATCTACAAGTTTGGCTATGGGCGATTTCGTCCTGAGGCTAACGGTTCAAGAGTTATACCAACATGAACAAAATATACCCCTCCCGCCACCCCCCTCCAACATATCGTAAAACGGACCTGCCCATGTTGTAGAGCATCCTTTTTGACTTCCATTTTGCTTAAGCTTTTTCCCCGACACGCCCGTTTTGCCCTAAAACGTAAGGGAAAGCCACAAATCGTCCTCAAAGCATCCGCGGTTGGTTCGGCAGAAAACTTAGAAAAATGACTGTCGAGCGCGTTTTTCGGGTGGTGGCAAATAAAAAAATCATAAAACTTCGATAACTCCGTTAATTTTGCAGTAAGAGGGCGGGACAAGGGCTAATTCGCTCGGAAACCTTCCGATCTACAAGTTTGGCTATGGGCGATTTCGTCCTGAGGCTAACGGTTCAAGAGTTATACCAACATGAACAAAATATACCCCTCCCGCCAGCCCCCTCCAACATATCATAGAAGGGACCTGCCCATGTTGTAGAGCATCCTTTTTGACTTCCATTTTGCTTGAGCTTTTTCCCCGACACGCCCGTTTTGCCCTTAAACGTAAGGGAAAGCCACAAATCGTCCTCAAAGCATCCGCGGTTGGTTCGGCAGAAAACTTAGAAAAATGACTGTCGAGCGAGTTGTTCGGGTGGTGGCAAATAAAAAAATCTTAAAACTTTGATAACTCCGTTATTTGTGAAGTTAGAGGGTGGGGCAAGGGCTAATTCGCTCGGAAGCCTTCCGATCTACAAGTTTAGCTATGGGCGATTTCGTCCTGAGGCTAACGGTTCAAGAGTTATACCAACATGAACAAAATATACCCCTCCCGCCACCCCCCTCCAACATATCGTAAAACGGACCTGCCCATGTTGTAGAGCATCCTTTTTGACTTCCATTTTGCTTAAGCTTTTTCCCCGACACGCCCGTTTTGCCCTAAAACGTAAGGGAAAGCCACAAATCGTCCTCAAAGCATCCGCGGTTGGTTCGGCAGAAAACTTAGAAAAATGACTGTCGAGCGAGTTGTTCGGGTGGTGGCAAATAAAAAAATCCTAAAACTTCGATAACTCCGTTATTTGTGAAGTTAGAGGGTGGGGCAAGGGCTAATTCGCTCGGAAACCTTCCGATCTACAAGTTTGGCTATGGGCGATTTCGTCCTGCGACAAAAGGTTCAAGAGTTATACCAACATGAACAAAATATACCCCTCCCGCCGCCACCCTCCAACATATCGTAAAACGGACCAGCCCATGTTGTAGAGCATCCTTTTTGACTTCCATTTTGCTTAAGCTTTTTCCCCGACACGCCCGTTTTGCCCTAAAACGTAAGGGAAAGCCACAAATCGTCCTCAAAGCATCCGTGGTTGGTTCGGCAGAAAACTTAGAAAAATGACTGTCGAGCGCGTTTTTCGGGTGGTGGCAAATAAAAAAATCATAAAACTTCGATAACTCCGTTATTTGTGAAGTTAAAGGCTGGGGCAAGGGCCGATTCGCTTGGAAACCTTCCGATCTACAAGTTTGGATCTGAGCGATTTCGTCCTGCGACTAACGGTTCAAGAGTTATACCAACATGAACAAAATATACCCCTCCCGCCACCCCCCTCCAACATATCGTAAAACGGACCTGCCCATGTTGTAGAGCATCCTTTTTGACTTCCATTTTGCTTAAGCTTTTTCCCCGACACGCCCGTTTTGCCCTAAAACGTAAGGGAAAGCCACAAATCGTCCTCAAAGCATCCGCGGTTGATTCGGCAGAAAACTTAGAAAAATGACTGTCGAGCGAGTTTTTCGGGTGGTGGCAAATAAAAAAATCATAAAACTTCGATAACTCCGTTAATTTTGCAGTAAGAGGGCGGGACAAGGGCTAATTCGCTCGGAAACCTTCCGATCTACAAGTTTGGCTATGGGCGATTTCGTCCTGAGGCTAACGGTTCAAGAGTTATACCAACATGAACAAAATATACCCCTCCCGCCACCCCCCTCCAACATATCGTAAAACGGACCTGCCCATGTTGTAGAGCATCCTTTTTGACTTCCATTTTGCTTAAGCTTTTTCCCCGACACGCCCGTTTTGCCCTAAAACGTAAGGGAAAGCCACAAATCGTCCTCAAAGCATCCGCGGTTGGTTCGGCAGAAAACTTAGAAAAATGACTGTCGAGCGCGTTTTTCGGGTGGTGGCAAATAAAAAAATCGTAAAACTTCGATAACTCCGTTATTTGTGAAGTTAGAGGGTGGGGCAAGGGCTAATTCGCTCGGAAACCTTCCGATCTACAAGTTTGGCTATGGGCGATTTCGTCCTGCGACTAAAGGTTCAAGAGTTATACCAACATGAACAAAATATACCCCTCCCGCCGCCACCCTCCAACATATCGTAAAACGGACCAGCCCATGTTGTAGAGCATCCTTTTTGACTTCCATTTTGCTTAAGCTTTTTCCCCGACACGGCCGTTTTGCCCTAAAACGTAAGGGAAAGCCACAAATCGTCCTCAAAGCATCCGTGGTTGGTTCGGCAGAAAACTTAGAAAAATGACTGTCGAGCGCGTTTTTCGGGTGGTGGCAAATAAAAAAATCGTAAAACTTCGATAACTCCGTTAATTTTGCAGTAAGAGGGCGGGACAAGGGCTAATTCGCTCGGAAACCTTCCGATCTACAAGTTTGGCTATGGGCGATTTCGTCCTGAGGCTAACGGTTCAAGAATTATACCAACATGAACAAAATATACCCCTCCCGCCACCCCCCTCCAACATATCGTAAAACGGACCTGCCCATGTTGTAGAGCATCCTTTTTGACTTCCATTTTGCTTAAGCTTTTTCCCCGACACGCCCGTTTTGCCCTAAAACGTAAGGGAAAGCCACAAATCGTCCTCAAAGCATCCGTGGTTGGTTCGGCAGAAAACTTAGAAAAATGACTGTCGAGCGCGTTTTTCGGGTGGTGGCAAATAAAAAAATCGTAAAACTTCGATAACTCCGTTAATTTTGCAGTAAGAGGGCGGGACAAGGGCTAATTCGCTCGGAAACCTTCCGATCTACAAGTTTGGCTATGGGCGATTTCGTCCTGAGGCTAACGGTTCAAGAGTTATACCAACATGAACAAAATATACCCCTCCCGCCAGCCCCCTCCAACATATCGTAAAACGGACCTGCCCATGTTGTAGAGCATCCTTTTTGACTTCCATTTTGCTTAAGCTTTTTCCCCGACACGCCCGTTTTGCCCTAAAACGTAAGGGAAAGCCACAAATCGTCCTCAAAGCATCCGTGGTTGGTTCGGCAGAAAACTTAGAAAAATGACTGTCGAGCGCGTTTTTCGGGTGGTGGCAAATAAAAAAATCGTAAAACTTCGATAACTCCGTTAATTTTGCAGTAAGAGGGCGGGACAAGGGCTAATTCGCTCGGAAACCTTCCGATCTACAAGTTTGGCTATGGGCGATTTCGTCCTGAGGCTAACGGTTCAAGAGTTATACCAACATGAACAAAATATACCCCTCCCGCCAGCCCCCTCCAACATATCGTAAAACGGACCTGCCCATGTTGTAGAGCATCCTTTTTGACTTCCATTTTGCTTAAGCTTTTTCCCCGACACGCCCGTTTTGCCCTAAAACGTAAGGGAAAGCCACAAATCGTCCTCAAAGCATCCGTGGTTGGTTCGGCAGAAAACTTAGAAAAATGACTGTCGAGCGCGTTTTTCGGGTGGTGGCAAATAAAAAAATCGTAAAACTTCGATAACTCCGTTAATTTTGCAGTAAGAGGGCGGGACAAGGGCTAATTCGCTCGGAAACCTTCCGATCTACAAGTTTGGCTATGGGCGATTTCGTCCTGAGGCTAACGGTTCAAGAGTTATACCAACATGAACAAAATATACCCCTCCCGCCACCCCCCTCCAACATATCGTAAAACGGACCTGCCCATGTTGTAGAGCATCCTTTTTGACTTCCATTTTGCTTAAGCTTTTTCCCCGACACGCCCGTTTTGCCCTAAAACGTAAGGGAAAGCCACAAATCGTCCTCAAAGCATCCGTGGTTGGTTCGGCAGAAAACTTAGAAAAATGACTGTCGATCGCGTTTTTCGGGTGGTGGCAAATAAAAAAATCATAAAACTTCGATAACTCCGTTAATTTTGCAGTAAGAGGGCGGGACAAGGGCTAATTCGCTCGGAAACCTTCCGATCTACAAGTTTGGCTATGGGCGATTTCGTCCTGAGGCTAACGGTTCAAGAGTTATACCAACATGAACAAAATATACCCCTCCCGCCACCCCCCTCCAACATATCGTAAAACGGACCTGCCCATGTTGTAGAGCATCCTTTTTGACTTCCATTTTGCTTAAGCTTTTTCCCCGACACGCCCGTTTTGCCCTAAAACGTAAGGGAAAGCCACAAATCGTCCTCAAAGCATCCGCGGTTGGTTCGGCAGAAAACTTAGAAAAATGACTGTCGAGCGAGTTTTTCGGGTGGTGGCAAATAAAAAAATCATAAAACTTCGATAACTCCGTTAATTTTGCAGTAAGAGGGCGGGACAAGGGCTAATTCGCTCGGAAACCTTCCGATCTACAAGTTTGGCTATGGGCGATTTCGTCCTGAGGCTAACGGTTCAAGAGTTATACCAACATGAACAAAATATACCCCTCCCGCCACCCCCCTCCAACATATCGTAAAACGGACCTGCCCATGTTGTAGAGCATCCTTTTTGACTTCCATTTTGCTTAAGCTTTTTCCCCGACACGCCCGTTTTGCCCTAAAACGTAAGGGAAAGCCACAAATCGTCCTCAAAGCATCCGTGGTTGGTTCGGCAGAAAACTTAGAAAAATGACTGTCGAGCGCGTTTTTCGGGTGGTGGCAAATAAAAAAATCGTAAAACTTCGATAACTCCGTTAATTTTGCAGTAAGAGGGCGGGACAAGGGCTAATTCGCTCGGAAACCTTCCGATCTACAAGTTTGGCTATGGGCGATTTCGTCCTGAGGCTAACGGTTCAAGAGTTATACCAACATGAACAAAATATACCCCTCCCGCCAGCCCCCTCCAACATATCGTAAAACGGACCTGCCCATGTTGTAGAGCATCCTTTTTGACTTCCATTTTGCTTAAGCTTTTTCCCCGACACGCCCGTTTTGCCCTAAAACGTAAGGGAAAGCCACAAATCGTCCTCAAAGCATCCGTGGTTGGTTCGGCAGAAAACTTAGAAAAATGACTGTCGAGCGCGTTTTTCGGGTGGTGGCAAATAAAAAAATCGTAAAACTTCGATAACTCCGTTAATTTTGCAGTAAGAGGGCGGGACAAGGGCTAATTCGCTCGGAAACCTTCCGATCTACAAGTTTGGCTATGGGCGATTTCGTCCTGAGGCTAACGGTTCAAGAGTTATACCAACATGAACAAAATATACCCCTCCCGCCACCCCCCTCCAACATATCGTAAAACGGACCTGCCCATGTTGTAGAGCATCCTTTTTGACTTCCATTTTGCTTAAGCTTTTTCCCCGACACGCCCGTTTTGCCCTAAAACGTAAGGGAAAGCCACAAATCGTCCTCAAAGCATCCGTGGTTGGTTCGGCAGAAAACTTAGAAAAATGACTGTCGAGCGCGTTTTTCGGGTGGTGGCAAATAAAAAAATCATAAAACTTCGATAACTCCGTTAATTTTGCAGTAAGAGGGCGGGACAAGGGCTAATTCGCTCGGAAACCTTCCGATCTACAAGTTTGGCTATGGGCGATTTCGTCCTGAGGCTAACGGTTCAAGAGTTATACCAACATGAACAAAATATACCCCTCCCGCCACCCCCCTCCAACATATCGTAAAACGGACCAGCCCATGTTGTAGAGCATCCTTTTTGACTTCCATTTTGCTTAAGCTTTTTCCCCGACACGCCCGTTTTGCCCTAAAACGTAAGGGAAAGCCACAAATCGTCCTCAAAGCATCCGCGGTTGGTTCGGCAGAAAACTTAGAAAAATGACTGTCGAGCGAGTTTTTCGGGTGGTGGCAAATAAAAAAATCATAAAACTTCGATAACTCCGTTAATTTTGCAGTAAGAGGGCGGGACAAGGGCTAATTCGCTCGGAAACCTTCCGATCTACAAGTTTGGCTATGGGCGATTTCGTCCTGAGGCTAACGGTTCAAGAGTTATACCAACATGAACAAAATATACCCCTCCCGCCACCCCCCTCCAACATATCGTAAAACGGACCTGCCCATGTTGTAGAGCATCCTTTTTGACTTCCATTTTGCTTAAGCTTTTTCCCCGACACGCCCGTTTTGCCCTAAAACGTAAGGGAAAGCCACAAATCGTCCTCAAAGCATCCGTGGTTGGTTCGGCAGAAAACTTAGAAAAATGACTGTCGAGCGCGTTTTTCGGGTGGTGGCAAATAAAAAAATCGTAAAACTTCGATAACTCCGTTAATTTTGCAGTAAGAGGGCGGGACAAGGGCTAATTCGCTCGGAAACCTTCCGATCTACAAGTTTGGCTATGGGCGATTTCGTCCTGAGGCTAACGGTTCAAGAATTATACCAACATGAACAAAATATACCCCTCCCGCCACCCCCCTCCAACATATCGTAAAACGGACCTGCCCATGTTGTAGAGCATCCTTTTTGACTTCCATTTTGCTTAAGCTTTTTCCCCGACACGCCCGTTTTGCCCTAAAACGTAAGGGAAAGCCACAAATCGTCCTCAAAGCATCCGTGGTTGGTTCGGCAGAAAACTTAGAAAAATGACTGTCGAGCGCGTTTTTCGGGTGGTGGCAAATAAAAAAATCGTAAAACTTCGATAACTCCGTTATTTATGAAGTTAGAGGGCGGGGCAAGGGCTATTTCGCTCGGAAACCTTCCGATCTACAAGTTTGGCTATGGGCGATTTCGTCCTGCGACTAACGGTTCAAGAGTTATACCAACATGAGCAAAATATAACCCTCCCGGCGCTCCCTCCAATATATCGTAAAACTGGTAGGAAAAGTAAACCTAACAAGTACACAAGCTTCTTGGCGATTTGTTCCTTTATAACGAGCGTACAGAATGAACTAAGATGTTGCAGATGACACGTCCTGTGGGAATAATGGCAGAAAGGAGCAGGTGTGTGGTGTGGCCCCACCAACGATACGACGAAAAATGATGTAAGAGGATGATTTGGTTGGAGATCTGTTCCTTTTAAGGTTGAAGAGGCTGCCAACTGTTTCCAGCACACTTAGGTTAGGTGATAGGTCCATTGTTCCTTTGTAACGAGCGTATAGGTCGAACTTAGACGAATGGAACTAAGTCGTGGCGAAGTGATACCTAATGGCAGCCAGAGGAGGAAGGTTGCAGAACACTACAGAGGTGTGGTTTGGCAACGCAGATAGCTATCCTCTGCTATCTCAGACATAAATCTTTCTGAAGACAAGATAGCTTTGCGGCGTAGGAGCGTGATTAGGGACATTTTCCTTGACCTGAGTGTGACGTACCATAACCTAGACTCCAACTCAAACTTTGAGGCTCAAGTTCACTCTGGACTGTAATAAGTGTGGCACCTTAACTTCGGGAATTGCTTCTGTTATAGTTTAGGGACACCCCTTGGATTAGTCCTTTTCAATTTTCTCATTAACACAAGCATCTACACAGTCTAGAATAACAAAATCCGAATAAAATATGTGTACACCATCGATGACTTTTGAGGTGTGCTCTAGCTAAAAATCGTGCTGTACCATAAAGGGGGAGGGGGGAAGTGTATAAGAAAACGAAACAAACATCACAAGGGATGATGTGGAAAAGGAAACTAGCCCCGGAGGCTAGGGAAAACGAGAAAACAAAACCAAAGATTCTTGGATATTTATTGAAAAAGTTTCCCGTTCTCACTTCAAATTTTGCTCATCGCTTCCTGGTATCTTCTCTACTTTGGTCTTTTGGATTTAAAGTTTATATTTTGAGATGCTTGTGCAACCATCCCTTTCTCCCCCTCACCATCTATTTTTGATTTCTAAGTATGCAATCGAAATAAAAATTTGACCTCATTGGCAGAAGATATCAAAGTTTTTCTCAAGATTTTTTGTATATTTTTCATAAATTTTCACTCTCTCCACACACAAACAAACACATCGGTAGAGTGGGGAAAAGTTCCTTTTTCAATTATTTTCTTCGATTTTACTATGCCTGTCGCCACGATATCCGTGATAAGGGAGTTTATAAAGGAAATTAAATTACAATTCATTACTTTCGGTGTCAATTAGTTGTGAACGAGTTTTAGGTAGAATCAGTCAATTAGGCCTGTCGTCTTTGTCATTAGTCTATGCCAGGATATAAGTACACACCCACACACACACACAGCAAACACATAAGAACTTCTATGAGAGAGAGAGAGTGGAAAGTAGAGTGCCACCGATGGGATAATATTTCATTTCTTTGTGACAAGTTAAAGCGTCACGAACGGATTTCCTTTTTCACTTTTTCGTCCTCCCTCCCCACCCCTTTCCGCCCTTTCCTGAATTTTAAATACTTTTGATGGAATGTCCTTAAATCGTTTTTGAGTCCTTTGCGGAACAAGTTAACCAGGAAAACTAGCAGATTGCCAGGGGACAACTTGAATTACTTTTGACGAAAATTTTGTTCTCCGCCTAAGGGTGTGTTACAAAAAATTATCTATCGAAGACACTTACCAAATTCCTTAAGGTATGTGACGAAATTTTCATAAAAATAAACTTTGGAACGTCGTAGTCTAGCTTTGAAAATGGACCTCAAATCCGAGTTCTGATTGCTCCCGGCTGTTATCGATCCCGATAGTCAGACTTCAAATTTGAGATACAGTCATAGGGTAGCCAAACAGACGGAGTCTTTGCCCTAATCGAGGCAATTTACTACAATCAAAACCGAAGAAGACAAGCCCAGATACAGATGAAGAGGAAACGTTCTTACATTGCTCTCAGTAGGTATTGGATACTTCGTCGATGACCTAGGGAAAAAGGAATGCAGTAGGTCTCTCAGACTCTCAAAACCATTACAACCCTCTTTTACGGATAAAAACGAGACCAGCAAAGCAGATCTACAGCTTCTCTTAAGAATTTGAGCTCTCCTGCAGGACACTGTAGGAATCAAATTATTTCTTCCTCCTACAACAAAAGTGAAGACCTATTTGTAATCCTCTTTTGGTGACTTTGTGTCGTTGACACATAATTCCCTATTGGCTATCTCGCCTACAAAAGTGACTTTCTCATCACCTTCTAACTTTGCTTTGTTCAACAAAGGCAACCCTCCCCCGCAGCCTTTTTAATTGCTTAAACAGTAACAGATGCGTTACAAGACACAATCGCACCTTTCTTCTGAAGTAAGTTGCCAAAGGAATAATGGATCACAAGCACAAGTGTGGCATTGTCTATGGCATTCTGCGGAATTCGTAGAAATTCTTGATTCAATTAACATTTTTCCAAGGAATACCTTGAATATTTTGCTACCCCCGCCTCGTCCCCCTGCTGATTTGTACAGATACACCATTGTATCCAACCGATACCAGGGCAATACCATGGCAGTAGGGGTTGGTACTCCATCCTTCCATACGTTTGCTAATTGTGCCCATACCTTCCCTTCTTAATTCCTTCCAACAAGACTTTCGATTATTTGAAGTCCTCTCTCTCTCCTCCCATTATGTGGATGACGATGATGACGCGATTCTTACCTTAAAATCGTTTGACAAGCTTAAGTAGCCTGCTTAAGTAGGGTTGCTATCATTCGGGCGACAAGTGAATCTCTGGGTGATGCGTCATCCACGTGCCACATATGTCATAGCGTTTGCCCTCTGGGATCATGCAGCGTGTGTACGAGTTAACCGTCGCTAAAAGGTTTTCAAATCCCTCCCCTTCCCTCTCCTCACCCCGTTGAAAGTTTGACAATTCTGAGGTATTCATGGCGAACCAATGCAACAGACGGGGTAATCAGTTTACGATTTGTCATGAACAACAACAGGCTGAATAAGTTCTTCCCTTGGGCACTGTTGGAAATTGGATGCGTTGCGGTTACGAAAAACTGACACACACACACACATTGGCACACAAGAGGGGATGGGGAGGGGAGGGGGGAACAGAGAGTTTTGAAGCGATGATTGGCGACTAATCGATGGCATTTTTGGATTATGTTACGCACGTGGTGTATTGAGTTTCAATGTGGGATTAGCCCGGTCTTTGAGGATGGAAATGTTGTCCCTCCCCCCTTCTTGGGAACATCACAACGACTTGTAGGCAGGCTTCCATTTACATTCCCAGTACAAAGCAACATACCTTGGGCAGTAAACTTTCCTCAAATTCAGTTTTATCAGCTCGAAGATGTAGACAAAGAGGACGACGAAAATTCAAGGAGACTCTCAGCGATGGGCGAGGCACTCGGAAGTGGTGTCGATTTGAGGAAGAATCTGGAGATTCTGAAGAGAAGACGGTATGAAAGAGATTACAAGCTTCGCTTAGACGTTAACAAGAACCAAGCTTTTCATTTCAACAGACAGGATAGGCGTCTAGAAGAATGTCTCAAGAGCAGAGATGGAAGCAAGTACCCGGAGCGACTGTGGAGGTTGGACGAATGGAGTCACGAGATTAGGGGAACAGAATAGATCTTCTCCAACTGATGCTACCATTGTGCTGGAAGAGGTTTCAACAGATACTCAACGCAGAAGCAAGGATTGTCCAACAGAGGCTCACTTCCACTGGTTTGATGCTGGCGGAGAGGGGGCTCAGTACCAGTGTGGGATGTGAGTACCTACGAATTGACAACAAGGATCGTCTAAAAGTGGCTGGGATGCGAGGAACTAGGAGTAAGCAGCAAGGATCGTTGAAAAGTGGCTCAGTTCTACCAGTGTGCGAGGTGTGGGATGCGAGGAACTAGAAATTGGTAACAAGGATCGTCCAACTCAGCGACGAATCAAAACCGTCTATTAGGTGTCTTGGAGTAGTCGGCACTATGGGATGCCAGAACAATTGCAATTTACTCCACGAAGTTGCAGAAAAGGATGTGAAAGATGAGCAGATACTAACTTCCTTGGCTGAGACCCAGATTTACCCCGAATTGTAACGCCATCCTAAGTAAGTCAAACGTCACATTGGCAGTCAACAAAATCCACTCTCTCACAGCACGCCCTCAACAGGAGTTTTGCAACAGTTTTGTGAAAGAGGACAACTCATCAATTTAACCATTTCCTTCCGACACATCCTGTGTGCATTCGACAATAAATTGCACAAAAAAAAAACCCCCCAAATGTCCTTCCATCAATTAACCTTGACCCAAATTTTCCAAATCAAATGTGTGTGCGTGTGTGTTTGGCTCTAAACCCGCATTAAAAAAAAATGGAAAACGAATCAAAACCACACACACGCGTTATCATCAAACCAAAAAAAAAAAAAAAAAAGGACCTTTTCCATCAAAATACTATCGTCCCCGTGGTGGACAAGAAAAAAAAACCCTAATTCACATTAATTCTCGGAGAATAAAAGGGGGGAACCATTATTTTTGAAATAAAATGTGATTTCTCCCGCACACACATGGACATGCACGTGTAGGTCCATGTGTGCGTGTAGCATTATATTTTCTTTTTTCATTATGATTTGCCTTCCCTCATATGTCATACGCAGTCATAACCATTTTCTTGTCTGATGTTCACAGAAAGGAGAGACTAAACAAAAGCACTCACTCACTCATCTCACACACACACACACACACATATGCTGCTGCTTACAAGGATATTTATTTTTTAAAGGAAAAAAAACTCACCATTTACGGCAGATAATGTTGAAGCGTCAACATAGTGATGAAAGCATAGCGTCAGATGTAGAAGAAAATATATAATTGGCCGCAATTTGATTGACGTTCCCATTTCTTTGAAATCCGCTCCTGCTCCTGCTCCTGCTGACTTCCTTTCTTTCATTTTGGGGTTCGAATCGTTCTTTTTTTTTGTGCTAAGTTTAGGGGGTTGATGATGATGATGATGATGCTTATATTTTTTTTATTTTTTTGCTTGCTTGTGTTTGGAGAGTGCTCCTTTATCGGAGATTCGCCATGTAAATGATATCCTGCGGCTCGTATATATGCGTGTTTAGACTTCTACGGCTGATTGTAGTTCAATTAATCCTTTAAGTTGCTAAGGATACTTGAAATTTCATGCTGTTTGCATGATTACGACAACATTGCATGGCGGTTTGTCCAGGATAATTGCAGCGGCGACGTTTTATGGAAACGTTTACATAGAATGATAGGTTCTCGATGGGAGTGAGCAAGTATTGGTGGTGGTGGTGGGCTGTTTCCTTTGATAAAGTCTGAAATGGAAAATTAAGAAATTACCGGTTAATGATAGTTTTGAGGGGTAATTGTGGGTAATTATGGGTCTTTGAACTTCGGTGGTGACCTGCTGGCTAAACCAGTTGGAGTTGTAATTTTATGTAATTATTCGAATCGTCCTTTGAACGAGGATAGAGTTACACTATGGGACTCAGCAGTGTGCAACCAGCTGTATAATTTGTCGTTGCTTCTTTGGACTGCGAAGGGCCTATCTGGCTGAAGAACTAAGGAGACTCCTATACAGGTTCTACTCTATACCCTTGGTTGCGTCGACTTACGTTGGAGAAGAAGGTTCAACGACGAATTCTACGAGCAAATAGACACCGAACGCAGAGTCTTCGAATCTAACCCAGAGGGACAACGCAGTTGAAGAAGACGTCGTTTAACGTGTGTGCTCCACACAAGTAGAAAGGGAACCTCAACCAACTTGGAATGGCTTGTTGGCTCGTTTATGGCGCCTCGCTTATTCCAAAGAAATTCTCAGATGGCAAGGTTTGGATAAGTCCAATGCCTGCTGAGAGGCGGTGAACACTCCTCCGTGGTGTCTCAATAGCGAATTATTTCATACGTGGCTGAGCCTATACCTTGGTGTTGCTACATTAGGATCCACAAACATTCAAAACCAATGTGCGTCAGTACCTCTCTCTCTCTCTTTGACAAATTTGGAAAGATGTGCAGTAGCTTCGAATACACCTGCCAAAGGGCTACAATTGGAACAAAATTTAGCTGTCACAGAGGAAGTTGACACCTCGAATCAGTGGCAGACTGCCTCTGACACACAGCGCCATCTACAGTACTGTTTGCCTTAATTTTTGGTCTCGTTGAAGCGCACACACTCTTTAAAGCGAATCCTCGTTAGAGAAGTCTAAAATTAGAACAGGAATACACACACACACACAGGCTTATGCACAGCTCCTACTCTCTATGAACACCCTGTATATATGTATGCATTATGGGTCTTTTAGTTTTTTTTTTTTTTTTACGCAATAATTTGCTTCCCCCCCCTCGATATTAATGGACACAACATCAGTGCGCGCACCCACACAAAACTTCACTTTCAGCTCCCACCCCCCCTCTGGCGTTTTGTGCGCCGAAATCCTATTAAGGAGCACGCAATGAAATTAATTTCAAGTGAAACCCCCAATAAATCGCATTAATGAAACTACGCCACGTTATTAACTTGGAAACAGCAATAAAATTGTTTTATCGCTTCCACATCCCTTCTCGCGCGTCGTCGTCCTCGTTCTCGTCTTCGTTGTCGTCAGTCTATCTCAATTTTCTCGGGTTTCTCCCACCAGTTCTCCCAGTTCAACTACCACCCTGATTTTGTTGGCCGATAAAAAAAAAAGCAGCTATACCGCTCTGACATGTCCAAGTCAATCGAGACCGCCGCCAGGTGGTGTTGCAGGAGAATTCCCTCATTAATACTAGTATTAAGGAAGATTAAGTCTAAAAGGAATCTCCACACTCCCTCTTCCTCTCTCACACTCTCTCTTTCTAATTGAGATTGAATCGGAGAGTGTGTGTGGGCAGTTTTAAAAAGTTAATGGAGGCCCCCTCTGTTGTTACCTGGTCCAAGTTCCAATAAAGCCCTTAGATTAGGTTATACCTTCCGTCCATGCCTCACGTGACGTAAGGAAAAAAAAACCTCTGCCATAACAGTTAATCATAGAAACCACCACCATCGCTGGTGGATGGTTCTCTTGCGTGCTTAAGTTTTTCACTTTAAATGCCGTGGACTGGCTTAAGTCATCGCGTTAAGTGCTTTATCCGAGGGGCGCACCCGGCGACAATCGTCCTTCGTTTGGTGTGGAAATGTGAAATCCGCTCGCGTGTCAAGTCGAGCTTAGTCAGGAGAGCGGTTTTATGAAACATGTCCTCTTGAGTTGACATGAAAAGTCATACAAAAGCGGATATGCACGCTTTCACTAGATGGCGCTGATGGACAGGTCATGCTACTGTTTGTCTCTAAAGTAGACGGCTGATGTGGAACTAGGGAGGAGGCAGGATGGTCCCACTAAAAATGTCGCAACTTGGTAGGTGTCAAGTCCAATCGGCCTCTCTTCGAACGAATTTTGTACAATTTCAATGGATGAGGAGGGAGAGAGCTTCACCTTAGAGCCCCTAGGAGTCCACAAACACCTTTCTGCAGATGACATCGGTTCGGTGATTACAGCAAGCGCCAACGAAGATGTACAGAGAAGATCAAACCAAGTTATGAGATGGTTCACTCACTTCCTTAAGATGAAGGGTCGCTAGGACATTATGCCTAAACGCGTGTGAAGTAGCATGCGGGTGAGCGCGTTTTCTTCCGCTCTCTCTCACTCTCCCGCTCTCTCTCACTCTCTCTAGCTATCCGGCTCTCTTTTGCTCTCCCGCTCTCTCTAGCTATCCGGCTCTCTTTTGCTCTCCCGCTCTCTCCTACTCTCCCGCTCTCTTACACACTCCCGTGCATACATACATCCGCTCTCGACAAAAAAAAATTCTAAACGAGGTCCACGATGTAAGCACCACAAAGGCCGGCTTAATACTGAAATCCCGCCCAGTCACGCACCTCCTTTTATATATGTAAAAACCAAAAACAACAACTATGTTGGAATGCAAGATATAGGGAACTCTTGCACTCTTTAAACCAACTTAGGGAGCTTGAATTAGATAGAATCAGGTTGTGAGGCGTGTGCATGACCTTAGTCTGACGGCACAGGAGACTAGGAGACATTTCCAAGTAGGCTCGGAGGCAATAACCAACAGAAATGCTGTCAAGTACCTGGGAATGACCCTTGCTAATCGACTGTAAAGTGGATGGACATCAGCACGGAAAGTAGAGAAAGACCGACCAAGACTCAGGTGGAAGGGAACTGACTAGAGACGCTTGTTGATTGCGACCCAGGCCCACGCCAAAAAAAACTGCATTAGATTGCTGAAGATGAAGACTGCCCTTGGACGGTGTAAAAACGACGACACATGTCCTCGAATAGAACCAAAAATAAGCAAAGACCACCACCCCTTTCGCGTAATTCCCCCGATAGATGACGTTGAAATAATTAAAATCGATCTTTCTCCCGCTCCCGCTCCCCCTCTCTCTCCAGAATCAGAATTATCATGATAAATCAGACTTGACTCTGCCTAATGGCAGGAGTATCACAACACAAAACCAATTTATTCAACATAATCGACTCAGCCAGTCGACTCTGTTGTCAAATCTAGTTAAATACCTTCCTTTCATCCTCTCTCTCTCTCAAGACAATATTATACACCCCCGCCCCCCCTCATGACATGACACATTCATTAACTCCTTCCTGTACACGCGTGTTGTCGTATGTGTAACGACTTTAAGAGAGATTCCATAATTACATATCACATCAGGACACAAAACTCCCGTAATTTGAATTTGAATTTGTTTTAATACCATTAAAGCTAACGACAACGGGACTACGAAGAAGACACAATGGCAGAGGGTTATATCCCTTTAAGAAGACACAAATCATTCAAGAGACAGACACACACAACAAGAAGATATCGATTGATCAACCAAAAAAGACACACAATCAAACGAATTGAACATCTCACTTCATTCGGTTGCGGTTTTATGGAGACGGTTTTACCATATTTGATTGTTTATCTAGAGAATATCCTGTTTCACTACCGCAGGATCTGGGGCGACACACCATCCCCTTGATACATCCTCTCACAAAATGTGGAAAGAGCGCGAGCGAGGTCTTGTTTAAATACCCGCTCAAGTGCTTTCTAATTAACAAAATAAAACCTAATGAAGGAGCAAAATTAGATATGAAGGATCCTCTTTGTGTGTTTTGTTTGTTTGTTTGTGTATATGTGTGTGTGTGGTTGACTGTGTCTATAGTTTTTATTTGCATAAAACATCAAAAAGCCGAATGGTAAATCAATCGTGAATTGGAGGAGGATGTCCTTTAACCTTATGCCAGTCTAATAAGGACGCAATTAAAATCACCACACACACACACACATTCATACACACACAGTCCAAACAAAAGTGTCATTTCGTGCGACGACACGACACAATTCACAATCACCAGCAGTGAATATCCAATTCGTGTTTCCCTCCTGTATTCGTCGTCCCCGTGGCGCGTGTCTCATCCGCTATGACGAAGGTGCTCACTGGCTCACCACACCACATCATCATCGACTCTCTCTCTCTATGTGTGTGTGTCTGTGATGGACATCTATTTTTATCATTGCGCCTCACGGAATCAAGCGCCAATGAATTCCAATTAGGATCCATTAAATCAATGCCATTACAAAAGAAAGCTCCTTGGAATGAGCGAATAAGGACATCAGGCAGCAGCAGCCGCCGCCGTCGGAGTCGAAGTCAGCACAGGAAATCCCATCTAATGACTATCGGCAAGCGAAACTGTCTCTCGCTCTCTGTATGTTTGTGTGTGTGTTCGATATTGGACGTCTATTGATGATGTTAGGCAAATAGTTAACAAAGTCGGAATGGAATGATGGAAGGACGAAGGGAAGGGAGGGAGACATCTTTTTTTTTTTTTTTTCTACTTCTTCTCTCTCCCTATATTGCCACCAAATTAAAAGTCACTCAAAGGAGCGCGCCATGTTAAATGTAATTAAGGTGTTCTCCTCTGCTTTGGATACGACACTCCTACTCCATACACACCGGTAGTACTCAACACATTAGTCAAAATGGAAAGTAAGTCTGTTCTGTCTGAAAGGAGGCGTGAGAAAGTCCTGTAATAGATTACTTTCTACAAGGAGTCGACACGGGAGAGCAGCTACTCTAGTGTGTCATCGTTTTGTGTGTGTGTGGGGGGGGGGTGCTGGCAAGCTTGTATAAATCAGTGGAAGTACCATTGAATGACGACAAAACTCTCAATAGGTATCCGTAAATTGTCCAACGAGTGGTGGCAGTCTTGACAGGAAAATAACTGCTCATCTGTGGGTGGTATTTGAACCGGTGTGTAACGACTGAATGACTGGGATCCGTATCCGTGCAACGAGAGTGGTGACTACTTGGACTCTGGACGCAATAGGACGGGGTTCCATTAAAAAAAAAAAAAAAAATTAGATGTTCATCTCTAGGGGGTATTCGAACCGACATATGTACTTCGTTTCACCATCACCAAGAGGTGGTGAGTCCGGGTGGTATTTGAACCGACATATGTACTTCGTGACACAATCACCAAGAGGTGGTGATCACGGCTGGTATTTGAACCGACATATGCACTTCGTGACACCATCATCAAGAGGTGGTGAGCCCGGGTAGTATTTGAACCGACATATGCACTTCGGGACATCATCACCTAGAGGTGGTGAGCCTCTTAGAACTACCTCAACGTCAGCTCTGGAGATACTGTTCCATCTGATACCATTTACAAGAAACGCGAATGACATCAAGCAGCGTAGATGGACGAATGGTGTACCACCTCTGCCTCATCACCAAACAGATTTAGCTAAAGCTGGCATGCCAAATGGCTGGGCCCCCTCTAGAATGAGGAAGAGACGATTCCACCACCTTCTCGGTACGTGTCCAGGTCTCTCAGCTCGAAGAAGAGCCAGCTTCCTCCGCAATGTCAGCGAACTGGCGGACACAAGCTTTCTGCAACCAACTATCCATGTGGTATCCAAAGGACCTTGTTTGCATCAATACAGCCTGCCAGCCACTATCCTCGTCACGATTGACTGCAACAAGGTTTTGGATCCTGGTACTCCCAACTCACATTTCCTTATGTCAGCACGTTCGGATAGATGGCGTTACCTCTGGTTTACACCACAATCTTTCTTCGTCGGTCCCATTGATGGCGTCTTCTGCCCTCTTTCCATACTTTCTACCTTGCCCATGAAACTATTTTGGAATCGACTCCCTCCGGACTTAATTAAGTTCCGCTTTCAAGTTAAAATTTGTGTGTGCACTACTACGTCCACTGTCCAAACCTCCGTACGAGCTCCAATGGAATTTCATTTAATTTCCCCTCTAGCTTCACAAAACTTTACAAACATCCTCATGGTTATGCTTATGACGAAGGAATTACATACATCCTGGCCAGGTTAGGTTGAGAGTGTGGGTGCACTTTTGATGCACAAGACATAATTTGAATTCGTCTGCTTCCCTCCCCCCCTGTCTTTGACAAATCGTTTCGTACATCCTGTCTGTCTTAACCAACAGACCATTGAACTCGGCCTTCGACAAAAGAAGCCAAGAAAACCATGCTCCGTAACCGGATGAGCTTTGAGAATCTTCGAAGAAGAATTGTTAATTTTTTGACCAAAAAAGAAGCCCCAAAACTGAGATGAGGAGAAACTTCTTTTAGGTGACTCATCCCTAAGTCTCTCCTCCCAACCGAAATGATGATGATGTCTTTTGTATTGTCAGAGTCAAAAGAAAATAATTCCCCTAGCTGGTGTGGGAGAAGACGAGCATTGCTTGGTCGAGAGCGTTCCAAATTAGTGTTGACACTTTTTGTTTTTTTGGTGAAGAAAAGTGAATCGAATGATGAAGATGTACGGGTGGACCTGGATCCCAACCAACAAGAGAAGGAAGACCTTAAGGATCGCCACTAAAATCAGAGAAAACCCAAGCAAATGGCAGTTGCATGCGAGAAGAACTCCATAGAGAGGAGACACAGCCGAAGGATTCAAGACTCAGCCGTCGTCAGATTCTGCCAACGAAACTGATCTGCCGGTAAGACTGACAGGGGCAAAGAAGCAGATCCATTGTGGTGCCCTCGGATCTTCTTTCTCTTCTTCTAGACGTGAGGAGAGAGTCAAAGCTGAACACACCCGAAAAAGTCTCAGGAGGCGTCCATCAGAAGACAAGAAAGACTGAAGGTAAGTCTTCCCCTACTTCTGTAGTCAAATGTATGCCACCAGTGACCAGTAAATAGAGAAGCCAGGGCTTGGTTTTGTGTCCAATAGACTGTCAATGGGCTTGGTTTCGTGTCCAAAAGCTGTGTCGCCAAGCCTGTCTTGGTTTCGTGTCCAAAAATTCTGTCATCAACTCCGCCAAAGGTCTTGTTTTCGTGTCCAAAAGTTGTGACACCAACTCTATAAAACAGACTTCAGACTGCTTCCTCCAAAAAGAGGATCCTATACGAATCTGAAGACAAGTGTCAACCCTACGATTCATTATTTATCTTTGGGATGCCTAGACACAATCTCCAAGACCATGGGTATCTATTGTATATGTGGCTTGGCTTATCCTTACAAAAGCTGCAATCCATTGTTTCGTTTTTTTAATAAAACCCAAGTAAAGCATATGAAATACCACACACCAACGAAGAAAGTCCTTCAAAAATAGGAACTTTGAAATATTATTCCAAAAAAAAATAAAAAATAATAATTTTCCAATAAAATCACGAGACACAAGAGAACGGAAAAATTAAGAACAAAGAAGGGACACAGGACGAAAGAGGGAGAGATACAAAAAAAAAAAGGACACACCACTCTAAGGAAACTGGAAAAACAGTTTTTCACTTGTGTTTGACAGCATCGAATGCAGAAACAAGGCGAACTTGGGGCGGCTAGTTTTGTAATCTCAAAAAAAAAAAAGGACTTCAACGCAATATTACCTCACACACCACCAAACAAACACAAGTAGAAACACAGCATAGGGAATAAATGGCGAAAAAAAACCCCCCCTTAGACTAAAACAAAGAAAAAGGAAACGATAAAGGAGCAGAACTTTGAAAACGCTCGGTTAGGTACAGTTTTCCAACTGATTTACGAGGGGGTTACCCCCGTGTGTGTGTGTGGTACTGTTGCAGCCTCCTGTAACCAGTACGATTGTGGCCGGTCGCTTTACTCAAATGAACCAAAGGTACGAGGCGAGCCAAGTCCATCTATAATCTGGTGTCCCCGGACGTAGGGATATGTATGCTCGTTTGGTCAAGGCAATCATCTTTGTCAGATTCAATTTGGGAATTTTTTTTGTCTTTTTTTTTTGGAAAATAAGAATCTGGACTTTGATAGGACACAACTGGGGTAGAATTTTTCATTTTTCATTTTTCATCTGCAGACGACATGGGTGGGGGTGAGAATTGAATGGAAGCCAGGTGCATGACAGGACATTTGTAGCCGAATCCACAATGTATTCGAAAAAAATTCCAAGAAAACTCGTTTCCGATTGCATGAATGATCTGGGAATGGACCGATGACAAAGCACATCTCAAATGGTTATCCTTAGGCAAAAGGTGTATGCGGGCAATTTCAACCTTCTTAAGCCATAAAGTAGCCTATCATACCTCCACCCTCCACCCAAATGGGGAGAAGTTTGTTTATTTCACGTTCTTTGTGAGTTTTTGACGGGCTTGAGGCGAAAAAATATGCCTTCTCAACTGGGAAAAGTGCCTCACTGTGAGCTGTGTCGGACTGCGTTCAAAGGCGGTGAAATGTCCCTTCAACTGGGAAAAATATCTCATTGTGAGCTGTGTTGGAATGCGTTCAAAGGCGCAGAAATGTCCCTTCAACTGGGAAAAGTGTCTCACTGTGAGGTGCGTTGGACTGCGTTCAAAAGCGGAGAAATTGTGCCTTCAACTGGGGGAAGGCGCATCGGATTAACCACCATTAAAGTACCAGCTGAAGTCAATCCTAAGTCCTCCCTTAAAATCGTGTTTCGAAGGCTTTCTAGTTCCAAAACTGCACAGTAGAATAAGAAGCTGTAGTTCACTAGTTCCATGGGACCTTCAAACTTTGGTGGTTGCAGTCCTTTCAAAATCATTCCCACTACAGAACTAGAAGGGGGAAAGGCCTCTCTAGAGAGACCTCCAAGGTTAAGGCAATAAGAATGCCGACTCACTGGCAAAAGATGGTGCATCACACAACATTCCATTGGACTTGAACCCCCCCCCCCTTCTATGGAATCCAAGAAAACCAGAGCTGCTATTCCTGATACCGTCCCCGTCGCAAAGGAAATCTAGTTTCATTGTGAATCCTGATAGAAACAGCCTTGTCGAACGACTAACATCAATTCCAGCCAGTTGAGCAGTTGTTGATCTGGTGGACTACCTCGAGTTCTTCTCGATACTATCGAGATGGATGGGTGGTGCCATCTACTGATCAAAAGAATACTTTATAGCGCCATCTGTTGGGCATTAAGGGAAACAACTAAAATCTACGAAATACCAGTCCAGTGGAGAAAAAAAAGTGGTCCCTCCTGCCTCTCTTCCTTCCATAGTATGAAGGAAGGAAACATTCTCTACTTCTGTGCACCCTCCACTCAAAACAGTCTGGGGCTGCCACCTGGATATCAGATACATTCAAGACCTCTGCCCCGGTACAAGACAAGAAAAAACAAAAAAAAAAAACCTGCTTCTATCTCAATTCTCAAAAATCATATCAATTATCCTCGTTATGCGCGAAATGAAAATGTCTCAAGGCTCAAGGAGCCCAACCGCCCCATTAAAACCAAAAGCACCAGTGTGGTGTGACTTTCCCGAACAACTTTTCTGCAACAATTTGCGACGTTTAAATACTAATCTTTTTTTTTTGTCGGAAAAAAAAAAACTTTGTGTGTCACAAGGACGTGACGAACAATCGCGTCGGAAATAAATACGAATCAACAAATTGAAGACAAAAACACGAGAGAAAATGAAAGAAAAAAAAAAAAAGAGAATGAACAACAGAAGTAAATCCTGATCCTTAAGTGGTGATTCACAAACAATCGATAGACTCCTTTAGCCATGCAGTATTCATGGAAAGTAATTCAAGTTTTTTTTTTCTTTTTTTTTACACATCCTTGTCCCCTGCTTTGCCTCCAGGAAGTGTGTGCGTAAACCATTCGCTATGAATTATTGAATTGAAATTAAAAGGATGCTGTACACACATATTTTGGAGGCACAACTTAGTCTAATGTCTGAGTTATGATGTGTATCCCTTCTTTGAGGATGTTGTGTTGTCTATGTTTGTTGGTTGGGAAAAAAGTTTTCATTTTGTTGGAATTTTTTTTTTTTATGTTTTTAAGGAGTTTTTTCGGTCACAAATTGAAGTTGAAAGCCAGCAGAGTTGTGTCCTTTGGCCAAAATTTCTTATGGAGACTGAGAGAGAGAGTATCAAAGAAATCCAAGGACTTTTGGGGACTGTTACAAGGAGAAAGTTTGTCCGCAGTGTGCATAGAAGAAGTGCAGACAAATAATAAACAAAACGTGGAAATCAATGACACACACAGCAACACACACATTCGCTTGGGAGAGGAGGAAGTAATTTTACTGATTTGCCAGGATAAATGGGAATGTTATGTCCGGGGAAAAGTTGTCGCGCTGCTGGTCACTACCGGATAGAAGTACTTCCCTCTCTCTCTCTCTCTGATGATGGGATGGTGGGGATTTCATTTGTTTCCGGATTAATAACTTTTTTTTTTTGAAGGAATTGTTGACAAAAAAAAGAGAAGGATATCTGGGAGCAGGCCAGGGTGTGATAATTGAAAGAGTAAATGTTGGTAGTTTGTCGGAGCGATGTTGTTCTTAAACTTTTTCTAAGTAGATCTTGTTAAAAAGTTGCACTTTTAGGATAGTATGCGTAATATGAGAGCACTTTATGATGACATCTATCGGGGGGGAAAAGAACAAATGGTTGGTGTACATGCTATTGAGGTTGTTTCTTCAATTCAGCAAGGATTTTCAGAACATTCAAGTCGGGTATAGCGGATGAATCGACGAATCCATCTATATAGTAGAAGGCCACGACTTAGGTGGCGCACGCAAGTTAAAGTGGACCTCAAGCAGGTAGCTACAGATCGAGTTGGCTAGGGGCGGTTGTTTTTTTGAGACCGAAGTCGTCCTACCCCGCAAATGGAAGTAGACCTCAACCAACTGCAGCCAGCTAGCTACAGATTGAGCCAGCTGGAGGTGCTTTGTTGATTGTGGGCCCAGGTCCACCTTGGCTGTAGATTGTGTGCGAATCCTCTGTCGGAATACCGTCACGACGACTTTTTGGCTGATTTTGGTTAGTTTAGGTTGATGTTGCAACAAAAACTAATTGTCCACAGCCTTTGGCACTGCGGTTTCTCTTTTAGAATCCTATTACGTCTTCTAAATGAGTTGTTCCACTTCAGAGGATGTTAGGAGGTTGAGAAATTTCTCTAGGTGGATGACAGTAAGCTGTTCTCTTTCTGAAGTTAAACGAGGACTGGAAATTCTTCTCTCAAGACACAGTCTACAGCTTGAGTCTGTTGCAAGGCAGTTAGGTTGTTTCCATCAAAATTCACTATGAAACTAGGATTTAACAGCTTTGAACATGTTTGTCCTGGACTCTTGCAGGCAAAGTGAGCACAAATACACACAAGTAGTGTGTCAACAAAACTGTACAGATGGTAGCCGTAACACATGGCTAAAGTGTTTATTGTGTACCCCAACCAGCTCCTGTGTATATGCTACGAAAAAAAAATGTTTCCCTACACATCACAACAAAGAACCGCCAAAGCAAACTTTGATGCAAATATCTTGTTTTGAGTTTATCGCTTGATGTCACTTCAAAGGACTTGTGCTATGCCACACCTTCTAAAGTAATTTATATTCCCACGTTTATGGAACTGACCTATCACTCGCACTGTTTCAACGCGACACATTTTGACGAACGGAGGGAATAAAGGACAAAGCAACCAAAAAGAAACCGAGAAATGATCGATCCATGGAAAGGATTTTGCAGGATTTTAACATTTTTTTCAAGGCAATCTTCTGCATATGGTGTTGGTGACCAGATTTCTCTCTCCAGGAACAAAAAAAATGCATTTGTATTCATATCCTCACCTCCATGGAATCGAGCACATTGAACCTGTCAGTGGCAGGACTAAGGTAAATTGTGTGGTTTTTTTTTTCACACAAAAATCAATCAACGACCATGACGGTATGTGTTTAAAGGACACTCTCTCTCAAACGAAATTCTACTTTATGTTTCTTAAAATAGTTAAGTCGTGGGTTGAAATCCGCGATGGAGAGAAGCTTTCAAGGAGACGTACACACAGTACACAGAGCTCTGGAAAGATATCTTTTTTTCTTGGAAGAGAGGTTGGGGATAGATGGGTTAACACACAGAAGTTGCTTTCGTTGGACTTAGCCGTGTAGAAAATTATAAGAGAGAACCACTTGTGTTTATGTTTGTTGGAGGTGGTATGTACCAAAGTCCAACGATGTCCGGAGCGAAAAGAAGGACATCCTTGACCAATCTGTCAGAGGCGACTAGAGCAATCAAAACCGTACCAGAAAGTCCAGGTCCTGCCAGAAACTTAGGCAATGGAAGTCATGGACAGAGCGGTTGTGATGGCTTGTGAGTTTTTTCTGTCAGAAGCGACTAGAGAAACAGAGGAGTTAGGTGTGCAGTCATGATCCACTGCAAAAGCGTCTAGAGCGAGGGAAAACTTTGAAAACACGTAGCAATATCGTTGAAAATGTCCTTTTAGTCGAAAGGCCTTTTAAAGGATTATCCATACAAAGCCACAAGACAAGATTAATGTTTTAAAAAAAAATGTTAAGTGCGTCTCCACATCCAAAGTAAGTTGCACATTGCAAACAACTTAATTGTGGATTCCATTGAAAGCACACGTTTTCTCCATTCACATTGCCCCAACCCTAACTCACACAATTCTTTATGCTTTTTATCCTTCAACACACACGGCTGATTAGGTAAAGTGTGTTTATGTGTGTGTGTGTGTGCGCATTTTTCCATTTCACCCAAAGCATAGCCGCCCCAACCAAATGGCATTCGCGCGCATATAAATTAAATTTTGTTCCCTCTTTTAACAAGTACTTGGATGTAGTATGTTGGGAGCACTCCACTGGTTCCACTACAACACTCATCTCTCCATTATGTCATATGCCACCGTCGTCGTCGTCGTCATCATCATAATCATCATCATATTCCTTCTTCTTCTTCTTCTTCTTCCTTCTTCCTCTACATGAATAATATTTCATCCGAAACCCTTTTAAAATATGTATGCGACCATGTAGGCACTTGCTCGCTCCCTGGCCCCCTCGCCGAAAACAATAATACACCACACTCCATCCAAGTGAGTGTTAGACGGAGAAAGTAAAATGGCTTCAAGAAGACACAACACGCAACGCCAAGAGATGGTATAATGGGATGGAAAGTGTGAACGAAATGGTTCATCACGTGTAGTGATGATTTGCAAAACAAAACAAATTATAAATTGTTTAACAGAGAGAGAAGGAGAATGGCCACCTAGCGACAGGTAGAGGCATCAGCCAGGAGGGACCTTGTTTTAAATAGCTTTTGACAGTTTTAGGTGAAAAATTGGGCTTCGGATGCACTTAGATTCAGGGTGACACGAAGCTAATCTCTGCGCAATCAGAACAGTAAGCGGTTTCCCATCGACATTCTCGGCAACGATATGTAAAGGATCTTCCTTAGGCGTACCGCGAAGAAAAGTGCAAAGGTGTGGTTTGATATGTAGGCACGTGGCCCCAGGAGAACCACACGACCGCAAGTCCTTAGTGCAACAATCGAAAAGTAAAGATTCCTTCTGTTCAGCACCATCTATCGTTCATGCGAGACAACGCGATGCAGCCAGAAAGATTAGAAGGATGAGCCCCAAAACTGTTGTCGCTTCTTTAACGGTCTGAGAGTAACACTGAGAGCTGAAATAATGGCCCTTCTCTAGCTGCCGGCTTCCTTCTTGTCCATTTTGCTGGTTCACAGGGCACTCCCTCCCTTTCCTTTTTTGCCATGCCATGAACCATGGGTTAAGTGAGGATTTTAATTTCAATTCCATGGCAATCAAAGGAATGAAGCATCCTTCTCAAACCCACTTCAAGTCAAACCAACCACGAGAAAGGATATCCACATGCCGAAATTCAATAACATTCGCGCCGTTATTCCGCACAAAAACCACACACACACACACACACACATGAACGATGTCCGGAACAGTTTTAATTAATAAAAATAAACTGTGTGTTTGCTTGTGTTGTTGGCCTTTTGAATGACGAGTAGATTACGTCCTTCATTACCGTTATTAATTTTCTTTCCATCGAACAGTTCGTTAGGAAGCTGTTTACGGTTTTGCTCTTTTGTCCATCAATTAACACAGATACGACTGGAATATCCTTGCATAGGTATGTACACAAACTGTGTCCATGTCCAAGTCCTAAACTGAATACACTCACGTGTGTAATTGTTATGAAACCAATTTCCTACGTGTTAATTCGAGTCCATGGCACAATAATTTTGGTGATACACACACACACACACACACACATATAATAATAGACTAAAGTTTCACTTATTGTTCTTAACTTTCAATTACAGTTCCTTTTATCTGCTGGCAAAGCTTGCAAAAGTGGTGACAGATGAACAGATGAAAGGGCACATCGTCCATAGATGCATCTACATACATACAGGACATGGAATGTCATTGCCATTCTCTCAGCCGAGATAGAGGAGAGGAGACTACCTTTTACGGAGAGATTGACATACGATATTGAAATTTATCTTTTGAAAAGTAAATTCTCTGGGAAAAGTTGAATAAAAGGGGAATACGGGGAATTATGAGGTTAAGTTGTCTGTCACTCAAGATGGAATTTCATAAGATTTTTCCAGGAATACACTGTTGACAACACACACAATTTCCAATCTTTGTCTGTTGACAGGAGTTGAGGAATTCATACCATCGGACAAGAAGTTGTCCATTTAAAAGGCACTTCTGTCGCTTTCAACATCCTATGTGTGTGTGTACAACACAGGTCATCACTAAAAATTGTCTCAAATGGAACCTATTTTTCGCCGCCTAGATGGCACTTCTTCACGATCAAACTTCTTCGTTGGACAGTCCAATCGAACAAAGTTGTCGTTCAAGGAAGACACAAACAGTATGATTGCAGTTTCAAATATCCATCAGTTCATGGGAATGACACAAGCAACCGCCTAGATGGCGCTTTTCCATCAGAATCTTCAAGCGACGAATATTCCTTCAGTGAAGGTCGATTCTATGTCGGATTCTTCAACGAAATGAAGCTGTTGTCTGGATTAAAACAGTCAATACCCTTGCAGCTCCAACTGATCATCAGTTCGTGGGAGTAACACACCCACAACAACCGCCTAGATGACGCTTTTTTTTATCAGAATCTTCAAACGACGAATATTCTTTGACTTTAGGTCGATTCCATGTTGGATTGTCGGCTTGATCAATACAGCCATCACCTTTGCAACTCCAACCGAGAGAGTAACGCACCCACAGCACCCGCCTAGATGGCGCTTTTTCATCAAAATCTTCAAAGGACAACCATTTCTTGGTTGCAAACAGATTCCATGTGGGGTAATCGATAAGCATGATGTAAAGTTGTGGCTTTGGCTCAGTTTATATGCGGGTGAAAACATTTCAAGACCTCAAGTGGACCGTTTACCTATCTTTATGCTGAACAAAGTGTTTGGATTATTGTACGTCAAACGTTGTACAGATAATAATTAATCACATACATCACTTGGATGTGTACACATGTGTGTGGTAATACACAAAAAAACGAATAACAAAGACGGATAGTTATCATTTTTCTTTAGCTCTCGTCGTTCATGCGGTAAAAACCCTATCAAAAGATACTGCAATGGGAAAAATAAATTTTCTATTAACAAGACTTGGGTACAGCACAACACACACATATCCAGTTTGGGTCGGTTTTACTCTTGGTTCAGCTCACTAAGTATGCGATCTATATTTGCTGCATGTGTACATGACACCCCCCCTACGTACACCCTTGTGAATCCACTTCCGAATCCACTTGAGAACAGAAAATCCTGTGCATCATCAACTACCAGAGAGAGAAAGAGAGGGGGACGCAAGCTTACGGATAACAGCTACGACTAGTAGCAGCCGGCAGGACCTTTTCTCTGTTACAAAACATATACATAACGGAGTATGAACAAAATTATGAAATGAACAAGAAGACAGTTTCACCCCGTTCCACCCTTTCTTTCACAACAACGGCAACGACGACGAGGACGACAAGGACGTTGCTGGCGCGAAAAAAGAAAACATTCTCTGCGACCTCCCTCCATCGTATTTCCAATGCATTCACACACACACATACACACACACAAACGCAAATGGATGAGAAACAAATTTCAATTTAAAGAAAATTAATTTCACAAAATGAAGCGCAAAGGACGAACAAAAACTATGGCAAGATCCACTTCTGTGAATTTACACACAAGGGAGTGAAGGGACACCATAAGGACATACAAACACACACAATATCCATTTATCATCGGAACGTTAATCTTGAGTTTTGTACCCCTGTGTCAACTGTGTGTGTGGAAGGAAATCATAACCCAGTCAGCCCCCAAGAAGCCTTGGATGTGTTCACCATTTTTTTCAGGTCTCTAGGCACAACTTCCAAGTTCTCATAACCATGTACGAGATAATTGTAAGTACACACTTCGGGGGGTGGAGGGGTCAAGGTTGTCTCATACAAAAAGTCCTTGAGAACCGAAAAGTAGCTCTTGAAGATGATCTGTCATGAGTTGATCACAGATAAATCCTTTTGACGGTGCTACAGGATGATGATGATCCAGCTAAGACGACGGATCGGGTGTCAAAAGTGCAGAAAAATGGTGGACAGACTACCACAGAACGACTTGGGGATGAAGTTGAAAACATGACAAGTGTCAGAAGTGCAGAAACTAGTAGACACTTAGTTGAGTCTTCGAAGTAAGGATGATCAGGGGTCCAACTACCGCCTAGATGGCGCTTTTTCATCAGGATCTTCATGGGACGAATATTTCTCGACTCTAGATCGATTTTATGTGGGATCCTGCGACGAAATTAAGTTGTCGTCTTGATCAATACAGGCAGCACCTTTGCAGCCCCAATTGAGAGAGTAACACACCCATAAGCAACCGCCTAGATGGCGCTTTTTTCATAAAAATCATCGATGAACGTATATTCCGTCGATTCTATGTTGGATTGTATGACGGAATGCAGCACTTTTGCAGCTTCAAATGATCACAAGTCCGAGAGAGTTTAAATACTCACAAAAACCGTCTAGATGGCGCTGTTCAATAAGTATCAGCATCAGTATCAGCTGTCGACTTTACAACTTTTTTTTTAGATTGTCTCTGGGAGGATGCAATGTCTCCATCAAAACCAACAACAATTCAGATGAAAGGACACCACACTTTAATGGGTTACAAGAATTTTCCACTCCATTTGTGTTAAAATTAAAATTGTTCTCCTCTTCGTTCTGATGTCGGTTAATTGCAGCATACAAGCAGAGCCAACACACACTTGAGAATGATGAGGGGTGAGAGCCCAACTGTGCCTAACCATCCAGAAATTATGGTTAAATCGATTTGTTAACATTCTGCAGGATAAAAACCAACACAGCAGCTCCTCCGACAAATTGAAATGTTTAACACAGTTTGATTTATTGTACACATATCATCGAGTGGAACAGACACACACAGAGAGAGAGAGAGAGAAAGACCTACACCCGGGATAATTATCTATCCACCCAGCCGTACGTACAACAATAAGCCCCATACTCTGGCTCCTCCTGGCTCGCTGAAAGTGATGATGATTTTTGATGATGTAGCAAGGATGTGCCTCGAGTTTATGCCCAGAGAGTGATCAGCAGCGTAAGGCATAGGTATACAAAACAAAAAGGAACAAACACCACCCACTGCCACCTAGTAAACCAAACAACAGTGTGCGACCCCGACCCAGAAACAGGATTAGTCTATCGGAGTGAGAATTAAAAATTCCACCAACCCGTGTCCCGTGTCCATGCAGCAAATAAATAAAAAATACAAAGGATGCGCGGCAGCGAAAGAAAGGAACAGCCGGCGATAGCTCCCAGCACACAAGCCAAATGTACACACGATTCGTTCTATATGTGGGTGTGTGTAACCTAGTCGGATGTGATTCTTCCAGTCAGGATGTCACCAAAGGAACAAAAAAAAATTTAAGAACTTTCTAAGGTTGACTGTGTGTTTCACAGTGTCATCCACCCCACCACCCACCCATTTGATTTTGCTTAGATCAAGAGATTTCAATGAACTTCCTGTTGTTGTGTGCATTTTTGCACAATCCCACCAAAACAGTATGTCAGCCAATCGATCAATAACACATTCTCACTTAAAATGGCCACCAACCCACCACCCCTCGGAAGTCGATAGAGATACAAAATACCCGAAGCGCTGTTATAAATTTCTTAAGCTTTTGCCAACAGAATCATGGGGATCTATATATCATACTATCCCAGCATCCTGTTGCAGCAGGATGCCGTCACTCATCATCAATGCTCCCGACGGGTAGACAAGAGCCGGGTGGCTACAACAAAACAAAACAAAAAAAACAAAAAAAAACCGCTTCAACTACAATTCAAAGGGAGACCCGGTTCCAGAAGGTTAATGATAAAAATCCAATATATCATCAATCATAGGGATGTGCTGACTCGATACATATCCTCAACGACCCACACACTCTCTCTCCCTTCACTGGCCCCTGTAGCAGTCGCTTTTGGCACTTTATAAAACAGAGATGAGGCATAATTTTTATTAAATTGAATATAAAGCTGTATATGTGTGTGTACACATCATTCGTGCACCCCTCTCCTCCATCCAAAGAAGGACTCAAGTCTGAGGTGAGTGTGTCGAAAGAAAATTGGAAAAGAAATATTGTTCCATCAATACATGATGGGGGGGATGAAAAAAACAAAAATGTTCGACCTTCGTGAGGTGGAAATAGGAATTAGCTTCCTTCCGCTGTCACCCTGTCGATGTTCCCCACACAACACACTTATCAATTTCGTCATGAAAATGAAGCAATTCTCGATCTTCTGACACTTTGACAGCTTTTTGGGACCCTCTGGCAGACATCTTGAAGCGGTTCTCGACCTTCTGACACTTTGACAATTTTTTCGGAGCCCCCCCTCAGACATCTAGAAACAAATCTCGATCTTCTGACGCTTTGACAACTTTTTGGGAACCCTCCCCCAGACATCTAGAGGATACTCTCGACCTTCTAACGCTTTGACAATTTTCTGGAATCCTCCCTCAGACATCTAGAGGCAATTAACGATCTTCTGACGCATTGACAACTTTTTGGAACTCCCCGGCAGGCATCTGTAAGGCTTTTGGAGTCTGAATTCTCGACCTTCTGACGCTTTGACAACTTTTTTGGAGCCCTCCCTCAGACATCTAGAAGCAAAGCTCGATCTTCTGACAATTTGACAACTTTTTGGAGCCAAGGCTAGATGCAGAGTTTAGGAACAATTCCCAAAGAATCCCTCTTCACTATGGGCATACTTGCTTCAGGAAATGATGGCTTCCGATGGCTGTTATGAGATCGATTAACCGTCTGATTGGGGGGTATGAGAAGTCCCTTGATCCCTTCCAAGGAAACAACTCCTTCCGCCACTGTTGTGTGTATTTTATTTCAAAACCATAAGTTCTGACAGAGCTCCTGTCATAACTTTCTTATTATCCTAATCCAAATCCAATTATTCTCAGAAAACTGCTTTCGAATCAAGCGGACTAGTGAGTGGGGGTGGGGTTGGGTGGTGGCGTTGTTGTGAGAGAAAGAGTGAGGGGTAAGGAGGACGACAGCAACTGGAAAAACACTATAACTGCAGGATAATTAAAAATAAATGCCTCCCCTACTTAATTTTGTGTATATTTTCCAACGTCCTTTACCTCGTCGTGTCGTCGGCGGGGAAGTATCAACGCCCCAAGCACAAGGAGAGAACTCTAGAACTTGCAACGAGAATGTTTCTTTGGTTCATGTTGTTGGGTGTTTGTTTGCTTGCTATCTCTCATCGTTGGCGGGGGGAGGAAGGAACAACAACAAATAGTCTACCGACAAGATGAGTACAAGTAGTTTGGAATCAACCTCTAGTCTCTAGCAAAAATCACAACCTGTACTCTGTGGATGTATGGGGGTAAAGTTTCACTGAAGTAACCACGAGAACGACGACAATGTTGTGTGGCAGCGTGGTAGCGGTATATCGGTGACGACGGAGAAAAAAAAAAGCGGAGACGCAACGGAATAATTTCCCAAAAAGTTTTGTCTGAAGATTTGTTTGTGTGTGTGTGTGTGTGGGCACTTGGGTGGTTATGAAGGATGTAATTCATGAAATTGGTGCGTTTTAGTATGTATTTGCGGCGAAAACCTTAGGGCTACTTTGCCAACTATTCCAACAAACAAAAAAGAAAGGATATTGCATCCTTCTTGGTTCACTTTGTGTAAGAGGAAAAGTTTTTCCAAAAGATTTTACTCCTTTTTTTTCGTCGTAGAAGGATAGCAGCATACAAATTATCCTTTTTTGGTGGTGCCTGCCTAACACGTGGTTTGAAATACAAAGACGAATGCCAGGAGGGGGACCAGGGGGTGGTAGCCCACTTGAGAAATGAAAAAAGAAAAAAATAATGATGGACTAGATTTTTTTTTTAAGTTTTCTTCTTCGTCCTTTCTTCTCATAGGTCACCCCCGCCTCTCTGACGACGATGATCTGCACGTAGTAAGAGTTCTGTTGTCCACTGGAATGGATACACCAGAGACTTTGGTCTAGTAGAGATGGCGTGCTTCGACTTGTAATGTGTATGTGTATGTGTGTGTGCGTGGGAATTCTAAAACTAATTTCCATACGATCAACGAATATAAAGAGAGACCAACGCACATGTACTAGGATGGTGAACCAAATAGATTCAAATGTAACTCACACCATCGATTCCACATCCATCCACAAAAAAAAAGAAACATACCATCATCCCAGGCTTACAGTTATGATAAATTACTTTTTATTCTTGTTTTAGGGGCTCTCTCCTTCTGCTTGTTTTGCTCCTAGTGCTCCTTTTTGTTACAGAGGGTGTTGTGCAGATTATGATAACGATGAATATTAGCAGTATGTACATGGACGGTAGGTGGTACACGTTTGAGAGCGCGAGGGAAGATAAATTACAAAATCAATTATTCTTCTTTGGGAGTTTTTAAAACAAGAGGAATGGCAACATGTGCATTTAATATGTAAATGTATACGTGTATGTGTGAACAGCAGGATAATGGGAACATATTGTTGCCCATAAAAATAAAAATGAAACAAAACTTTGATTCAGTTGAACGCGGCGGAACCGATGTACAGAATGTCCAAAGTAATTTATCAAATATGTTATGTGGAACGTATTTCACTGGAGGCACCATGGAACAAAACATGGAACAGTTGATGTGATGTAATATTTGTTGGAATCGATATTTTCTTTTCTTTTTTTTCTGGTTCCAGGAAATGTCCTTGGAGAGACAGAGTCTTTTGTTCCTTTTAGTGGACGTCCTCGTCCATTTGCTCGATGCGACCAAGCCAGTGAAGTCGAAGGATTTTGCTATCCACATCTTTACACAGCTTGTAGAGTTCGCGCAGACAGAATCAGTGTCCTGATCGTACGTCTGACTGTAGTTTTTCATGCAGAACCTCGACGAATGGAAGGATTTCCTTCTAAAAATCTTTCCACTTCGGACTCTGAAAGTGTTCCCACTTCGCACACTACATTGAACTAACCTAGACACTGTTCAAAGTGGACTCTGAAAATGTCCCCACTTCGGACACGAAGTGACCCAGTTCGAAGTAGACTCTGAATGTGTCCCCACTTCGGACAATACATGGAAATAAACGTGATGAACCTAAGATAGAGGGTTGATGACTGCAAAACACACTGAGCAATTGTAAACATCTTTGTGGTGTCAGAAGTGGCTGTCAAAATACATTTTTATTCAAATTTCATAGCATGATGTACGGTGTTCCTTCCCCTCTTTGGAAGCCACAAGGGTTTAATAGTTGAAATCATTTCAAAACTCGACAATAACAGACCCAATAACAGTTTTCAAGATAATCCTTTACAGAGTGAGAGAGAGAGAGTTCTTCTGAAACTATGTGCTAAAAACAAATATAGTTTATATCTGATAGATGAATAAAGAGGGAAGGGTCCTTCAATCATCGTAGGAATCCACCCGAGTAAGAAAAACCAAATCACTGCCTACACACATACATACATACATTACATTGACGGGTACGTAAGTTAGAACTGGATTTTTTTTCCTCTCCTTACAGCCAAAAACGCTTGTGAATTGGATGAAGACGACAAAAATGACAACGAAGATGACGACAACAACTATATGACGAGGGAACAATCCGTAATCGCTCTCTCACTCTCTCTATCTGTGTATAGGGACTCTATACCGATGCTGATTGTGTTTTTTTTTTTTTTCTCTCTGTTCATCCTTGAACTGATTCTCTTTCCATTTGGTAAAGTTGTCGACGGGGCTCTTAATCTTTAAATTTATTTGTTCTGTAAAATGTGAGGATAATGGGCGCAGTGGGACAGTGTCCCTTTAGTCTGTTTGTATGTTAGTAGAGATAATGGGACAAGAGCACATAGTGCAAACATTGTGTTGCAATTCTTTTTCTTTTTTCTGTTGATTATCCTTTTTTTTAAGGTGAATGTGCGCGTAATTTAAAAGAAAATTCTCCTCTTGGGTGTAGACTGAGGGTATGGCGGCCCAGTTTATTCAATTTCCGACACAATTCTTCGGGAAAAAACACATTTGGAACGACAAGACACACACACACACACAACAAAAGATAACTTCATTTCTTGTTCATATTAAATTATAATGAATGGAATCATTTTGTGGGGAAACACAGGACATAGGACAGCCAAACAGACGAAAGGAATTGAATTTTGTTGTGAATGATGATAATTCGCAGAGAGAGAAAGAGAGAGAAGGGAGGGGACTCTTTTGTTTGGAGTGTTCCTCTTTGTCTGCATGGTATTTGAACTGACATTGATACGAGTAACAGCATAATCTAGTGGTTGGAGGCAGGAGAGCAGATGGGGACCTAATCCCATCAAACTAATCCCTTCTTGACGAGCTTCTCAACACCAACTGCACTGCAAATCACATCGACCTCGACTTATTTAGTTCGCTCCCCATTGCATCGTCTTATTACTTCCTGCTGACCACTTCTGAAAAGAGACCTCCAACCTATGGAGACGTCGAGGACACATTTTTCACTTCCTATTTGACTGCCCAAGCCCTCGTAGAACACTTTTTCAATGGAAACCACCGTCCGCGGAGGACCTATGGATCCTATGAGATCCGAGTGAGGTTGTACATTACAAAGTGAAGCCACGTTTACAATGAGAATGAGGAAAACCAGCTTTAGGGCCATCCAAAGGCTTAAAAGGAGAAGCAGTGATGTTCGGTGGGTATTCGAACCCACCAACGCGAACTTGCTTTTGACCTGAAAGACCTTAAGAATGATTTTCCAACCAGCTGTGGGGGATTAAGTCAATGAAAGGGTGAACAAATTGTTCAAGGGTATTCAAAAAGAAGATGTTAAGTTCGGTGGGTATTCGAACCCACCAACACGGACTCGCTTTTGACCTGAAAGACCGGCTATAGGAGACTAAATCAATGAGAATGTGGAAAACCTGGTTCATGGACATTCAAAGACAAGAAATAATATTAGGTGGGTATTCGAATCGACTAACAGAAGACTTGTGAATAGATTACTTATCGATAAAGGAGACTTATGCATACGTAAAGAAAATGAATATAAAAATCTAACCTTGTATCCTTGTTTGACAGGAACACAACCTTGAATTTCTTGATTTCCTGATGATCGTATGCTTCTTGATCCTTGGAACAACCTGTAAAGAGAAAGAAAGGAACGTTTAAGAAACTGTCCACCAATCAAAGTCGTATTCAATAAGAGAGGAAACGTAATCACAACACGCTCAAACATCAAAAGTTATTAATTTTTCAAACACACCCTGTGCTGTGTATGGCTATGTGTGTCGTTATTTTATTTATATTACCTACACCGAGAGTAGGTGTTGAATGAACATAAAAAGAAATTGTCTTCACGTACAACACTCCAGCTTTATGGGGGTGGATGGGGTGTAACACAACTTCTCACTCGAGTGTATGGTTGTGGCTTTTGAAGCCCGTACAACCCAAGGAACCATTTCATTTGTTCGAAAATGCAATTTTTGACAGCATAACACCGTATCCCATTTATTTGGTGTGTAATTAACAAAAACGATGTGGCGGCAGGGTGATGGCACCTGTATCTCACTGTTGGCGGGGCGTTTCTTTCTTTACGCTTGAGAACCTTTGATTGCGTAAAAGCAATCATTATAGGATTATACAACGATTACACGCACATTGTTACATGGATACATACTCGTACACCGCCCCCCCTCCAACTCATATGTAGTTTCTCTGCCTCAGCCTATCGATTCAACTCTTGGGTGTCAATCAATTCCCTGAGATTCGCTGATATCCGGGGAAGACAAGACAGACAACAGATAGCACAAGCGAAAGAACTAATAGATAAACTTTTGCATACCAGGGGCTGGATAAAGTTGCCCTAAAAATAAATGTCAAGATTGACGCTTAAATGACACAACATCACTGTCACCACAGCCAGAAAACTGTGGCAAGGGAAAAGTTATTCGTTGCAACTTCGGGTAATAGCGCGCGCCTTCTAGGGAACTAGAGCTGTCATTTCGAAGCGAAAAATTAGATTAGACGTCTATGCTGTGTGACTTCGGATAAAGGGGGGGAAGGGGGTAGAGCTCTCATGTGGGAGTGTAAGACACCTTAATGCGATTAATGTGTAGATGAGACTTTGCTTACACAAAACGCAGATCTTTTGCGGAATTGAGAGGAGAGAGGAGGGGGGCGGCATCAGCAACAAATTGGAAAAAGGATTGCAACTCATTAGGGATTATTTTACAGAGGACTTGTACAGAGTAGAGCAGAGACGTGTAAGCCTTTTGTGGGTGGCCTATGTCGACTTTAATTCCACGAAAACATGGATCAGAAGCGGAGGAGCAGTGGAGTGATACGAGACGAGGATCAAGGCAAGTTGCTGCCTTTAGCTAGGCGGACAGAAGCGAAGCGATACGAGACGAATTTCGTCAGAAGATCAAGCCAAGTTGCTGTTTCTAGCTAGGCGGACAGAAGCGGCGTGATACGAGACGAGTTTCGTCAGAAGGTCGAGGCAAGTTGCTATCCCTAGCTAGGCGGACAGAAGCGGAGGAGCACCAGAGTGATACTAGACGAGAATCAAGCCAAGTTGCTGTCAACTAGCTAGGCGGACAGAAGCGGAGAAGCACCGAAGTGATGCGATGCGAATTTCGTCAGAAAATCAAGCCAAGTTGCTGTCTTTCGCTAAGCGGACAGAAGCGGAGCAGTTCCGGAGTGATACCAGACGAGTATCTAGCCAAGTTGCTATCTCTACCGACAGAAGCCAATCTGTTGAACGACTAGAAGCTGGACTGTCTTGCCAGCTCTCTGCCGACTCCAACTGTAGCATCGTCTAATGGTGACAAAGCGAGTGTGGTGGTGACAAAATGACTCCCAGTCCTCGGAGTTTATATTTAACCTTCGCCTTCACGACACTTCCTCACTCCACTCTATTCCACTTGACAATTTTAACAACACAACCATTATTCTAACATATACACACACATGCTCATTTGTACTCCAAAATTGTATCTAAACAAATAAACTACACATCCTTACTGTTAAGTAGAAAGAAAATTTAGATAAATACATAAACACAAGTCGTCCCATGAGAGGTGGTATAGGGGAAACAAAAAAAAGAGAAACCAACTCCTGACGTGGGTGCTGCTCTTTGCTGTTCGTCCTTGTACAGGGTGGATTGCAACCCCATTGGTCCTCATTAATTTTGGTCATTTATCTTCTTTTTTTTTGTTTTTTTTTTTTTGCTTAGCTTTTCTCATACGCATGTGTGTGTTTGTTCTGTTTTGTTTCTTTGCAAAACGCATAAGCATTACAAGAAGAAGACGTTCATCGTACGTTACATACATATGTCTGTGTAAACCATACCCGATGCCATGCCATAAGCAAATAAGGCGGAAGGGAATTCTCGTTACGATTTTGACCAAAATGTATTCTCAAGCACGCATTCTCCAATATTAGCCGATTTATTTATTGACATTTCCTGTATTGATGATGCATGTGTGTTGTGTATCTCCAGCATACGTATGTGTGTGTAAATTTGTGTATCTGGGGATTTGAAATTAATCAGGATATGTAGATGTGGAGGCATGCGGAATTAGTAGCTTTTGAGGCAATAAATTTTGTTCTGATTTTATGGTGTTGCGGTTTGGATCACATCCTCCCTTGCCTCCTGCTTCCTCATCTCCTTCTGGTGTGTTCTGGGTTAATTCATTGTACACGCATATATATACAACAAAGGTGATAGATAGATATGTGTGTGTTGTATTGAGAAAATTAAAATTCAAACATCCGCATTGATAGGATAGATAGATACAAAGGTGATCCTTCTTGATGGAGAGGGAGAGACAGGTCAAGTGTTTGTTTCTGGATGAAACGTTGACAATTCTAAGAGAGATGAACCAAAGCAATTGACATTGACATGACCACAAAGAGTTTTAATAAAACCCTAACCTACGGAAGGGAGGCGATTGAAGGGGTTTATGATTATTTTTACTTCTGAAGAGGACACAGTGTGTCCGTGAGTTTGGACCCAAATCAAGGAGTTAACACAATGTGACCCGATTTGGAGACACATTTATACTGACATTTGCTGCTGGCGCATGATATTTGAAACCATTCAATCGTTGTAGAGACAGTGAATTCAAGCCAAATCCTCAAACCAAGACTTGGAATATGGTTAATCTGTGGAAGATACATGCCTTCAGAGGGGAGGCATCTCAAAACAAGACTTGGAACTTGGTCATCTGCGAAAGATATATGCATTCGAAGCTCAGAGGAGCTGGCTACCAACTAATTTTGAGGCAATGCCTCCAACTAAGACTTGGAACATGCGCATCCATGGAAGACACATGCATTCAGAGGGGATGACTACCAACTTTTTTCCTTGAGGTTTCACCAGATTCCACCCAATTTACCCAAAGTGTCGGTTGAAGTCGGTACACAGTTGCAATAGTCCACCAAAATGTCCCTCAAATGGCGTTCAAAATGACTCACTTTGTCCCACAGACCCACAATTCACACGACCTAATTAGTTATTTCACTCCTGCTACTGCATTCCTGTGCGGCAAACTGTTTTAAAAGAGCAACACATCCACAGAACAGAGGCTACAGCCTTAGGTCATGGCCGCCGCTGTATCAGGTTTACACAAACAAAAATTACTTTTCCCCGGACATAGGCCCAAAGAGTCCAGGCTCAAGCCTATGACTGTGATGTTTGAAGCATTGACTCTCTCTTTCTCTCTGGTTGTTAAGTATATAAGCATGTACTAGCGTCCTGTGGTTGTGGTTTTTTTTTTAAATACCAGATTATCGACGCTACACTCTCTACAAAGCGGAAAGGACAGGGAGGGGAGGCCGTAAAATAAAATGCAAAACAGAAAAAGAAAAAAGAAAAGAGGATTTTCCTCCAAACAATGGAATAGCTGAGTGCATAGCGTGCGCTAAATAAATTCTCCCAACCCCCATGGCACCCGCAAATGCCAGGCGTACTTTGTTGCATTAGTAGAGTCCTTGCACCGCCCCTCGCAATGCAAAACTTTTTACCATTCACTACCCTCCTCTGTCAGTGTGTTAGTTGGTGGCGCATGGGAAATCCAATTCCATTTCGAATGTGTCCTTAGCTAACTGGGTGGTGGTCCTGCTTTGACAGAAAAAAACAAAAAAAAACACAGGAATCACACACAAACATACGGTTGGGCAAGTCCTTGGTTGAGGATGCCACCAAATGGCACACATTTTTAGCCTTTGCATGTGCAAAACCAAACCACACCACACAAGGTGGCTTGTCATCTATCTCGATCGCAAGAAGATTAAAATTTCATGTTCATAAATCTCTGTTAATCGAGCAAAAAAAAAAAAATTCAAACCAAAACCCCACCCCACACCACCAGATAGAGGACGAGATGGACTCTGTCAAAATGACTTAGATTGTCAGTAATCCCTTTGCCGCAAAAAAAAAGAAAAACAACAACACGCCGCTCACACCAGAGAGTGATGCAGGAGTCTTCTTCTGCGGGTGATGTGTGGAAAGGAAAGTTTCAAAGCCACAGTTGGATAGGGAGAACAGGGTTAAGGAGCGAAAAAAACAATCTACAGACTGATCCTTAAGACACACATGAAGAGGGACACACATAATTTGACACAAGATCCCTTGAGAAACAACAACAACTACAACAACAAAAAATTAAAAAAAAAAAACTTACCAAACGTTGAAAGAAATTTCCAAACAAAATTTTGAATTTTTCAAAATTCTCCAGCCGATCGATGTTGACAACAACCAGAGAACACACGATCACAACAAAGAGAAACCACATATTTGCCAAAGAAAACATAACAAAACCCGTGTGTCAATGAAAAACAATTACATTCCACAAAAAAAACATAAATTTCGTTTGAAAATTTCCAAAAAAAACACAAAAAATCGCTGAAAAAAAATTATTTTTTTTTTCATAGACATGAACCGAGCGAAGACCAATGACAACTGAGAGTGAGTGTATGACATGTGTGGAATGCATTCCACATGTGGAATGAGATTTGACAAACTGCGATTGCTAATGGGGAGTAACAGTTTGAGAGCCAGTTCATCTCAAACTGTTGTTTTTAATTTGTGATGGATGGTGGATGAGGGAGTTTATTGGAACAGGTGGAGGGCTTCAACGGGGTAAAGGTAAACCGAGAAACTTTTATCAAAATTGTACGTACTTTTGGGTTAAGTGACACACGTCTTCATGGAGGATCACTTCTGCGTGGTGGAAACAAGCCGCGGGAGGGTAGTTCTTTCATCTCTTTTGTAGTTTTGTAACTTTACATCAACGATTGCATTTTTGAAACTTCACAGACGACTTAGGAAGTAGGGTTGACAATGAAATGATCAATGAAACGTCTAAGAGTGGCAACTCAATCATCTCCTACAAGACTACAAAGTCTCTCTGGTGAACTTGTACAACTCACCATCGAAGGGAGTTCAAAGAGAAACCCCCCCGCAGAAGCAGAATGGCTACGGAAAAGGCCTTAAGACAACTTCAGACGTTTGAAGGCTCTGCTTACAACCTCAGGTCTCAACCAATAGGTCATTCTCCACCTACGCACGCCATCGAAGATGAACTCATCCTCCTCTGCATAGTCGCTCAGAGGTACAGTCAAAGATGTCGGTGTCATTGTACAGTTCGTATAGTTCATGGAAAAGGGCTCTGAAGGATCTCATTATGTACTCTTTCTGCGACCTTAGGCTGAGGAGATAAAGAGGGACGTTTTCTCACAAAATATGATCGACAGTCTCTCGAGTCTTCGAGTACAACTCGAATGAAGACCTTGTTTAAGGTGGCGCTTCTAGCTACCGGACTAACTCTGAGACTGAAGTCGTCTTGAAGGGATGCATGCTGCTCTGAGACTGAAGTCGTCTTGAAGGAATGTGTGTTGCTCTGAGATTGAATCGTCTTGAAGGGATGCATGCTGCTCTGAGACTGAATCGTCTTGGTGGGATCCATTCTGCTGTGAGACTGAAGTCGTCTTGAAGGGATGCATGCTGCTCTGAGACTGAAGTCGTCTTGAAGGAATGTGTGCTGTAATGAGACTGAAGTTGTCTTGAAGGGATGCATGCTGCACTGAGACTGAATCGTGTTGGTGGGATCCATTTTTCTCTGACACTGAAGTCGTCTTGAAGGGATGCATGCTGCTCTGAGACTGAATCGTCTTGAAGGATGCATACTGCTCTGAGACTGAAGTCGTCTTGAAGGAATGTGTGCTGCACTGAGACTGAATCGTCTTGAAGGAATGTGTGCTGCTCTGAGACTGAATCGTCTTGAAGGGATGCATGCTGCACTGAGACTGAATCGTCTTGAAGGAATGTGTGCTGCTCTGAGACTGAATCGTTTTGAAGGGATGCATGCTGCACTGAGACTGAATCGTCTTGGTGGGATCCATTCTGCTTTGAGACTGAAGTCGTCTTGAAGGGATGCATGCTGCTCTGAAACATGTACAGCGAATGCAAAGTGATTAAGGAACCGCGCAATCCACACTCAACAATGGGCGTCAAGGAGAAAAGCCAGAGTTATCAACTGCGAAGGTCACTATCGTCAGGGACCTAAAAAAGGGTCACCAATGGAAACCAATCCACAGCACAACCCATTCCCAAAAGCAATGTCAATACACATTTTATTGAAATGTATCCATTCCCGAAATTGTATACCCGGTGTCTGGTGCAACTCTCTCCATTTGGACAGCCAGGAATGGAAAGGGATTTCCTTTCACAGGACTCTTGTTTGCTTATCGTTTGTTGTATGAAAAAAGAAGAAATCGATAATAAGTATCTTCGTACGGTACCCCTGAGTTCCTTGCGGCCGTTTTTTTTTTTTTAATAAACTTTATCTATCTGCGAGAGAATAAATCTTTGAAATATTCGTTTTCGTCGTTGGGTTCCTTGCTCTAGGAGAGGAGGTATTATAAAGCGGAACACGACAAGAGCACGCATACTGTACCAAATGGCAGATTGCTTGGCTTTATCTTTCTTCTCTCTGTGTGTGTGTTGTTGTTGTGTGTTTGTCGCTATGGATTCTAGGATTATCAATTATAGAGGTTATCTACTCTTGCCACCCACACGCAATCCATTAAGTATCAAGGTCCTTTTGAATAAAAGGACGTTTCCTTTCTGTGCGAGGGAAGGACTTGTCGTTCCCGGTTTTTTTCTTTTTTCATTTTCCCGTGCCCTTTTGCATATTAAATACGTTTTTTCCTTTCCTCCCTCATGTGTGTGTGTGTGTGTGTTTCGAATTGGAAAAGACAAATTTGTAGAAGAAGGCCTCCTCCTGCCATAAAGACTTCCCCGCACTAGGGACATTCTTCTTTGGTTTCATCTCTCTCTCTCCCTCTTTTTGTTTGCATTCGCATTAAGTGATAAAAATGGATTGTGCATACCTCCCTAAACATCATTTGGTCCTTGGCAATCGGTCTTATTGTGTCACCACCCTGTGCTTCTTGCATTACTCAAGGAGAGAGTCCTTCTTCATCTGCTTCTTGTTGATCTGTTTTTGTTGTTACAAGTCTCACTGGTGACACTGCTCCTCCTGCTGGGTGATGGTGATGGCTGGCTGACTGGCTTGCTGGCCCACATTGGCTATATAGTTAATGTCACTCGTTCGTAGGATAACTTTTGAGTACCTACCTCCTTTGTTGGGAGCTAAGGTTGTGTAAATATTTATTAAAATCAACAGGAGACGCTACAGACACATATACAGACAACAACGACAAACGGTGGGAACGGTGATGGGGAAGAAAGCCTGATACTTGCGGGTTACTTTTAAGGATGAAATTTTATAATATTGTCAACAGAAGATTATCGTGATGATGAGAAGGGACATTTGAGGTGAAGGCGGCAACTCCAACTCGCGTCTTCCGTACAGTATAAGGCCAAAAATATTTTTTTTCTGTTTTATGTGCATGTAATTTGTGTAAGTGTAGATACATAAATCGTTAAATGGTAAAGCGGCCATTTTATAGAGGTTTACACAAGCAGTTACTTACTTACGTTGGCACACTTGGTTCGTGTAGACAGCCTTGAACGTTTTAGGTGGTATAAATTTTGTCAGGTGTCTTAATTTTTCTTCATAATTTCTTAACGGAGGTAAGCAGTGGGTTTATTCGCCCGTGTCCTTGTTTTTTTTTTTTTATGGCAAAGGGTTGGGTTTTTCTATGTTTTCATCAAAAGGGTGTACGAAGTCGGAGAATGTCTTTGCTTGGGGTAGGTGTCTGGGCTTAAGGAAAGAAGGGGTACTTGTATTCGAATTTACGATAAAGGTGTCCGAAGTGGGGACAGTCTTAGGAAACGCCTTAGAGAATGGTAGATTGCTTGGCCAAACTCGAGTGTTTAGTGGCTACAGGCGGTCCAAGCTGAATTTGTTTCCAATTCTTGAAGGTGTCCGAAGTGAGGACGAAAATTCGAGAGAAGTCGTATAGAAATGGTAGATTGCTTAGCCAAACTCAAGCGATTAGTGGCTAGAGATGGTCCAAGCTGAATTTGGTTCCAACTCTAGGCAGTTGGACTCCATTTACGATGAAGGTGTCCGAAGTGGGGAAGCAAATAAGCAACAGCAAGGCATTTCAACAGTTTTGAGGATGTCAAGGGGACGTTTTAGGAAGTGAAGATAATTAATGGTGTGAATAAGGTAGTGGTGGTCACTTATGGTGTAAGTGTCCAAAGTGGAGAAGGAAAATTACAGAGGAAGTAGAGAACCGACTAAATTTCCTGGAGAGAGTCGCTCCTCCATCAATAGAATGAAGCTACTTATGGACAACGAATCACCATTTTTGACAGCAACTGAACTTTCTCTTCCACAATTTCAACCTTACATTCCTCTATCCTTCAATCTATATGCGGTTATGAATGAACGGATTTGTGAAGCAAAAAAGAATGTCCTTCTTGTAAGAGGTGGATAAGTTATAAGAGAAGCCATCCAACACGTGCAAAACCACTACAATAGATGGAATTCCCGACCTCTTTTTTCTTTTTTATGGTACTTATCGTTTCCCATCATCTCAAACTTCCCCTCCTCACCGCTTTACACCGAGTAATCACCACCGAATATACTATATTGGGATAATTCCAAGCAAAAGAGAGAAGATATAAAAAAAAAAACTCTGAATACCTGTACCGGTGTGTGTGGCAAGAGGAGGGGTGGCGCACAGGATAAAGGCTTTCTCATCTCCACCATCATCATGAAGCAGCAAGCAAGCATTAAATAATATTTTTCAGTCAACAGTCAAGAATTCCAACGATTCCATCGCCCGCCGCCGGTGCAAAGAGGGCTTTTGGTTGAAGCGACAACGACAACCGTATCTCACACGAGTTTGTACTACGGATTCTTGGGTGCTCCAAGTATAATTTCTTCCAATTACCGCTTATAAAACTCTCAAGAAGCCACTTCTCGTGGCTGGAGCCCCCGGACCCGGAACAAGTGAGTTAGAGTCGCAGTGTGCCTTTGAACATTTTTGTGACTAACTTTCGGTTTCTTGCGCTTTAAAAAACAAGTTGTAACCGAGAAAGAGAGGGAAAGAGAAAGACAGCGAGAGAGAGAGTGTGTGTACACAGGCGAAATCCGGTCAAGTGTGTTCTTTTTTTTTCGCAGCACAAAAGGACTGTGACAAGGAAGATCATTCCAATTCTGATGACGATGACGACGATGATGATGAGGAAATGGGATGATGCTGAGAGTTGAAGGGGGGCGGAAAGGTTTATGTTTATTTATACATTTCCTCAGTAACAAGGAAGTGAATTTTGAAGTGTTTAAGTGAATTGGCTTTATAGGCTCACAGCTGCAGTTTCAAAACAAAACAAAAAACCATGAAGGGGAGCACGCTCAGAAGTTTGTTGAGTGGATGCTGTGTGTGTGCGAGATCGAGGTCAAAACCATAAATCCAATTCAAAAAAAAAACAAGCGCACACTGCAATGAATCCTAATCTAATCAAAGGCCACAACTGTGGACACAGCACACACACTGCATCACCCACTGAATGATTTGTACCACTACTGCACTAGAAAACAAATTCATTATACGGTTAATATATTACGAAGGACCTCCCTTTGGATTGCCATCCAAAATGATTAAATTGCATTAGTACACCACTCGCGCTAAACAACCCTCATAATTTGTGCAACGAAAATAATTAAATTTGCATGTCCTTGTGCAACATCATCTCTGTCACCCCCGCTCCCCCCTCCGGCTGTGGCCGCAAAAACCACCCGTAAACGCAACAATTAAACGCCCGCGAGTAACCAGTCGATACTTTAACCTAATGTGAGTCCACTTCCATTTTTTTTTTTTGGTGCGAATGTGGCACCCTCTATGGGTGCACATACACACGCCAAAAATATTTGCTAAAACCAGAACAAAATTAACGAAAGAGGACACGAGTTAAATGAAAAAAGAGAGCTTGTCATGGAGGGGGGGGGCGGGAAGGAGAAGAATTTAAAATATTTACCATGGAATTCATTTAGAACGCGTCCACTATACACACCCGTCATCAGTTTTTTTTTTTTGGAAAATGTAGTCCTTTTGCCGGTGATGGCATTAGCAACAGTGGTTGGTCTCATATCCTGTGGTCAGTGATTGTTGTTTAGAGTTCGTAACACTTTTTTGCTGCCAATAGGCCGGGGAGTGTATGAAAGTTGTATTTCATTACTGACCAGGGATGTGCGGTCCCTGAGTGGTCCACAACGGGTAGATCTTGGAGAAAACTTAGGAGTTGCCAATATCTTTGTCGATTTCAAGACCATGTCTTGACAGGATAACGATGGAGGATGCTTGCTGATCCATCAAAATCGGTAACAATCTCACTGAGACTTTTGATGACGAGCTGTCATGCGACTTCTTCAACAACTGTCAAGGCAACACCAGAAGGCATAATCTTTCAACAGCCTGTGTAACCATCCCGCACTGGTAGGACCATGCAACACCAGTACGACCATCCAACACCAGCAGGTCCATTCAGCACGACCATCCAGCCGGTAGGACCATCCAACAAGAGAACCTGTGAGGTCGCATGATGGGACTGTGCTCCTCCATCTCTCATCAGCAAGTCTTGTTTAAGAACCTCTATTGGTTCCGTTTTGATCCCATTCTCGCCACAGTTCATCTGACTTTATATTGCCATCACGATGCCTCGATGTTGCGGGACCCAATGGAGTTAAACTTTGTGCTTGTCTCGCTGAAGATTCCCAGGTTTAACTCCTTGGTGTCAAGAAGGTCGATCAACTGTGTCCATTCTACTGTTTGAAGACTTGATCGTCCACAGTTATGAGAATCAGGAAGTTGGAAACAAATACTGTGAATTTTAAGCAATGACAACCAATTCTCCCTACTTATTCTAGACACAACCCTCGCAGCAAAGACTGAAACCCACTTCTTGATGAGCAAGAGAAATGCTCAGACTTTTAGGCAAAATTTTTCTTAGAAGAACTATCTGAATCTGTGGTGGTTGCCGTGGCTTTAGTGGATCGCCGAATGAGCCGCTTGTCATAAAAAAACCTTCTCAAACTGTCGTAGATCCATTTGATTTGTGTGAGAATAATAAAAATACACACAACAACAAGGTCTCCATGGGCTGTCCCGACGAATCTGCAACGAAATTTAATCTTTTCGAAACTTTCATTCTATCCGCCTTATGACACACTGAAGTCCATCCTCTACCTCAACTCCTGACGTCCTACATCAGGAAGCAAGCTTCGTTTAAAGCCCCATGCTTTCTGGCTCCCTCCCGGTTTGTTTGTTATGCTATAACTCCCAAAGAAGACCGAATATTTGGACACAATTTCACACTCCTTTAGGCCTCGATCGAACTTAGACCATAGGATGCCTTGAATCAAGCTCATTCTCGGGACATCCTCCCTCTCCCTTTCGGTGCGTTTGTTACGCTATAACTCCCAAACCAAACCGAATATTTGGACACAATTTCACACACCTTGACACACCCAACCTTGTTCAAAGTATAGACTGGTCGACAATCCACTGTGTTCAACCCTATTTTAAGCGCCTTCAATCCGTGTTACCTCGATTAGATGTTAATGGAAACGGCAAAAAAAAATAAAATAAAATAAATGGCATGCGTGTGGGTGTGTGTGTGTGTATAACTCACACGCTTTGTTCTCCAATTTACCTTAATTGCTTGTATTCTCTATTAATTCTCTGTACGTGACATCAAAGAATAAACGAAACGTAACGCGAAATGAAATGAAAAAAAATCCCAAAATTGTACGAATTATCCTCCAGACAATGCCAACGAAACAAACAATAAACGATTTAATTCCAATGAATGATAGAAAACTCGAGAGCCCCCGGGGGGGTAGGGGAGTGGTGTGAGTTAATTATTCCACTTTTGATAATCTCAAAACGAATATATACGCGTATAGGACACGACGGTAGCACGTGAAGCTTGTTATACCTTGGCAGCATTTTAATTCACAAATCCTTGTGCTTTTGGCTTTGCTTTGGAACAGTTTTTTTTTTTTTTTTTTTTTAAGAGACGCCTCCCCCACCCCCTACCCCGATAATAGGTTCCTCTATAGAAACTGAAGCAATGGGCATGCTGCTAAATGTGTGCCGTTTTTGCTCATTTCAAGGCGAAAAAAGACAGCAACAACAACAACAATGCCTCAATGGGCGCGCGCACACACATAAATTACCGATTTCAATGGAATAAAATCGTGTGTTCCGCCTTCCGTTTGTGTCAGGAATTACGTAAGCCACTTTACGTTTTAAAGCAAATCGAACCCGGCAACGACAGACTATGCAATGGAGGATGACGACTGGTAGCGGTATGGTGTATGGTAGGAGGTACGACAGGCGAGCCAAGATGAAGGACGTTGGCAAAATTTCAATCAGTCAGGTCGTTGAAGAATTCTCTTTTTTTTTTCAAACAATTCCTTGGGGATGTCAGGGCATTAGAGTTTGAAGTTACCTAACGTCGTCGTCGTCGTGCTGCTACTGCTTTTGCTTTGTGTGTGTGTGTGTGTGTTTCAAACAATTTAAAGAGCGCAGGCCAGCCATGCCAGGGCGGGGAGAAGGGGGAAAGGTTCGTTCAAAATTGAAGAAAAGTTTTATTGGTCTAGATTAGTGTACGGTTTTAATTTATATCTAATTAAATGCTTTGTTGTGGAACGTGGAACGTGTGCGTCATTGATGGAGAATTTCGAATTGAAATGGAGGAGGTAGCCCCATCATTAGCATAAGTCTGGTGGCTAATCTCACCAGAAGATGCGGTGTTTGGGAGGAAACGTTGTCTTAGGGTGTGGGGTGCCACCGGATTCTGTTTTGAGGCCACACTTGAGTACTCATAACGATGCCGGCTAACGAGGTGGGCCAAGGGGGGCGAGTTCCAAAGATCACGCATGATGCTCTGAGACTGAAACTCGGATGCATACTGCTCTGAGACTGAAGCAACGCTACATAGATCGTGTTTAAAGGATTTTACTTCGACAGCTAAACGTTTGTGTTTTCTTTTGACGAAGAGACCTTGAAAGATACTTTCCAGAACCCACAAGGATCTGTCACGTCGCTTGTCCAAGAAGAAGCCTCAAAGTGAAAGGATTTGAATTTTATTTTGAACGGCACATTGGTAGCTTCCTCGTAAAAACCTTGGAGAGACATCAGTGGAACAACAGAGACCGACTGAAACAACAGAAACGACGCAGAACACCAGCGGAATGCATACCTACATGTGTGAGTTGAATATTTTAACGATGGAAACCCCTTTCGACAACTTTCCCATCGGGTAGGCATACCATACATTACATATGTCAAAGGTTACTTCGTTAACCGACGCAAGGACACTATCAAAATTCATACATCCTGTGGGAGAAAGATGGCATTAAACCGCAGCTTCACCAAAAGTTATATCTGACTAGGGATTTTGTCACGTACCTCTACCATACACACACACACACACATGCGAAAGTGGTTTTCAAAATCAATACAGACAGTGGGAACCAAAAAAAAGAAGTCCTTCCCCTTCCCTAAATGAAACTCCAAAAGTTAGTGTGTCCCAACCAAACTCGCTGTAATTTTTGAGTTCAAAACTATCCGCGAAAGTGTCTTTTACTCTTGCAATGCCATACACACACCCACACACACATATACACACTCTAATTCATATTCAGTCCTGTGGTGGGCGCATGTTAATTTTAAATAAAGGGATGTTATACAATTTCTGTGGAAATTACATGTTGATTAAGGTTTGGGGGGGGAGGGTTCTCAGGTTCGGTTTGGAATTTTTGGCCTGGACCCCGGTATGGCCTTTTCCTATTCAAGGAATGTCCTCTTACTGTGGAACGGGCGGAGGTTGTATTATACAAAATTTGGTTAAATGATTATTTAATGTGGAACCTGGTTAAAGTTCCACAGTTTGTCCATCAAGTTTCAGAAAAAGGAGGGTTCGGCAGATGTGTGTGTACATAAGTTGTTGTCACCCTTTTTGAAAAAAAGGAAAACGACCCGTAGATGGTGGGAAAAGTTTGATATGGAAATTTCGGAGTGACCAGAACACAAACCATGGAAATCCTACTCAAACTGGTCTTGTTCTGTGGTGTAGAGGAACCCTTTGCAATAGCGGATGGCAAACACCCTTAATTTGCGCGAAAAACAAGTCCTTACAAGCGGTGAAGATGCAACCGTTTGACTAAGACAAAACACCAGCAGTTTTCAACGGACTAGATCCACTAAGATCTCCCCCAAGTTGGAAGCTAGGCTAGATCCACTAGACTGTTGAGCTGTAAGAGGCTTCGATCCACTAAGTTTCCACCCAAGTTCGCGTGCCGCTCAAGTGAAGCCAGGCTTATAGACAGACAACTTGACCGCTGAACTGTATGAGGCTTAGATCCACTAAGTTCTCATCCTAGCTCGCGTGCGCAAGTTGAATGACACTTAAATGAGCTTGTATTAGGCCAGGTTTACAGTTGAGTTTCCTGACAAGCTGAGGAATCCCTAGAAGACGCTAAGAACCACTCAGCTCTTGGCGATAGGTAATGATAGGGGCATACAAACGAGTTGACTACCGAACTAGAGAAGGTTCCCGTAGGCGATGTACATTCGTTCAAGTGTGTGTGGAGCTAGGGACATATAAACGAGTTGTCTACAGAACTGAGGAAGGTTTTCAAAGTCAGTTGCCCTAGGGTTGACGTGGTCAAAGGCCCATCAGGAAACTTCGATGCGGAAGATCTTTCTAAAAATGGAGGAGTAGGCTCCATAGGTAGACCCAAGACTAGATGTCAGTCCTCAACATCGGGAGGACTTTGATGCGAAAGAAGAGGAGTAGGGACCCATAGACGTGGTTAAAGGGACTTAGGTCGACCCAAGACTGGATGTCAGTCCTCAACATCAGAAGGACTTCGATGCGAAAGAAGAGGAGTAGGGACCCATAGACGTTGTTAAAAGGACCTAGGTCGACCCAAGACTGGATGTCAGTCCCCAGGAGTCAGGAGGACTTTGATGCGGAAGAAGAGGAGTAGGGACCCATAGACGTGGTTAAAGGGACTTAGGTCGACCCAAAACTGGATGTCAGTCCTCAACATCAGGAGGACTTCGATGCGGAAGAAGAGGAGTAGGGACCCATAGACGTTGTTAAAAGGACCTAGGACGACCCAAGACTGGATGTCAGTCCCCAGGAATCAGGAGGACTTTGATGCGGAAGAAGAGGAGTAGGGACCCATAGACGTGGTTAAAGGGACCTAGGTCGACCCAAAACTGGATGTCAGTCCTCAACATCAGGAGGACTTCGATGCGGAAGAAGAGGAGTAGGGACCCATAGACGTGGTTAAAGGGACTTAGGTCGACCCAACACTGGATGTCAGTCCTCAACATCAGAAAGACTTCGATGCGAAAGAAGAGGAGTAGGGACCCATAGACGTTGTTAAAAGGACCTAGGTCGACCCAAGACTGGATGTCAGTCCCCAGGAGTCAGGAGGACTTTGATGCGGAAGAAGAGGAGTAGGGACCCATAGACGTGGTTAAAAGGGACTTAGGTCGACCCAAGACTGGATGTCAGTCCCCAGGAGTCAGGAGGACTTTAATGCGGAAGAAAAGGATTCATAGACGTGGTTTAAGGGACCTAGGTCGACCCAAGACTCGATGTCAGTCCTCAACATCAGGAGGACTTCAATGCGGAAGAAGAGGAGTAGGGATCCATAGACGTGGTTAAAATGACTTAGGTCGACCCAAGACTGGATGTCAGTCCTCAACATCAGGAGGATTTCAATGCGGAAGAAGAGGAGTAGGGATCCATAGACGTGGTTAAAGGGACTTAGGTCGACCCAAGACTGGATGTCAGTCCTCAACATCAGGAGGACTTCGATGCGGAAGAAAAGGATTCATAGACGTGGTTAAAGGGACCTAGGTCGACCCAAGACTGTATGTCAGTCCCCAACATCAGTACTTTGTCGATGCAGAAGAAGAGGAGAGCAGGGGGGGTCTTTAGTAGTCAGCGTCAAATGATGTCAATAATCGAAAGGATAATACAATCGAGTGTCCTACAGAACAAAGGAAGGTTCCTATGGACGACATACATCCCTGCAAGAGTGTGAGGTTTTCATTTTCATCACCCTAGGATTGACGTATGTAGCTGATTCCCAACATCAGGAGACAAAACGATGTCAGTCATCGAAAAGGCTACGCTCAACTTAGAGGAGTGACAGGACACAATAAATGTTAAGAAGGCTTCAGGCTGTCAAATCCACAACATCAGGATAATGCCATCAAACAAAAAAAAAAAGACGTCATCGTCACACTAAATGAGAGAAATGGTTAGCGACCGCCCTTTCCAACTCCTGTCAGCTTGAGAGATATTTAACAAGTCCTGTCTGTGTGCCTCTACGCACTTCCACTTATAAGGACTTTTTACATAAATTTTATATTTATTGATCCTATAACGATTCCTTAAATGGTTATCAAACATTTACGACTAATCCACGATGGTGGCCATTTTCTCTTCACAGTACGAGTAACAATGAAACAAGGACAAGCTTACAAAGACGAAAAGAAATCGGTCATCATTTCAATCAAAAAAAAAAAAAAAACAAACGGGAAAAAACCAAATCTCCTTTAATACTTACTCCTTGTGTGTGTCCCTTTTGCAGGCAGAGGAGAGAATTGATGGACAAAAATTGAAATCTACCAAAGGAATAACAAGAATTGCTTACAGCGCCCTGCTGCTGTATCTCTCTTTAACTTTTTCTCAAACTATATACATACACATACACATAGATCCTTTGAAACAGTAGTAATACAAGGATATATGCGGGATAGGGAAGCAATAGCTTACACATCCATAACGATTGTTTCTCAAAGAAAATAATATGGAAACGGGAAAACGGACCAAGAAAGGGCGTAATGGTTCGACTTTCCGATGGACATTATTTTACGTCCTTAAGCTTTATCGGTTAATCGCAATGAAGAAGGAATTTTCGATTTCCTACCGAGGACGACGACCGTCCCTTTGTCTTTGTGCCCGCGCACCCATTGTTTATTATTTGGTTCTGATTCGTTTCATTTCGTTTTTGCGAAGATGGGTCTCTTTCTTTTAATTATACACACTCCCGACCCCTCCCCCCTGGCCGCCCAGTGGGATGAAATTTTCCTTCAATCTGTGCGTGTGTGTGTGTGGTTTTGTATGTCCTTGTGCCGGATATTGTTCGGAAATTCAAAATTAAGCCAAAAGATGTAACTTCGACAACACTTTACGCGTTCCTGTCAAGAGGAAAGGAGTTCCTGTCCTGTCCGGCCTGCTATATGCACACATGTACTTGGGCAATTATTTCTACGAAATTGTTTCACAGGACACTTGACAAGGGGGTAGACATTAGGGGGCATTCACTTCCTTCCACAATGGACCAACTACTGGTCTAAGTGCGTCGGCCATCCTAACCGATTTCCTGTGCGGAATTGATTCTACCCAAACGGATGCAATTCCTGGACGCAGGCAGGTGAGATGAACCAGACTCTGCCTGTGTGACATAATGCTGAGCGAAATCCATGTTAAGGAGGACGTTGTCCAGAAAGTCGACTTTTCGAACGACAAGCTGATGATGAGGTGCGACATATACAACCACAAAAAGCCGCTGCTTCTGAGAACTACACACGACCAACTCTAGGCAGTTACCCCTCCCGTAGCTTATGACTCATCCTCAGCTCATGACTTGGCTCCCTTTTCCCTCAGAGAAGACACCAACGATCTGTGACTCTACGTAGCTACCGATTGAAACTGTTACCCTTGCCATAGCTCATGACTAGGCTCCCTTTTCCCTCAGAGAAGGCACCTCCGATCTGCTACTCTACGTAGCTACACCCGATTGAAGCTGTTACCCCTGCCGTAGTTTGTGACTCATGCTCAACTCATGACTAGGCTCCCTTTTCCCTCAGAGAAGGCACCAACGACCTGCGACTCTACGTAGCTACACCTGATTGAAGCCATCATCTGTTTCCCCTGCCTGGCACCAACGATCTGCGAATTCCCTGAGCTCTGGTAGTGTCTTTGGACGAGACATCGTTGCTGGAATGAGCTTCACCGAGACCTTTCGTAACTGCAGAAGCAGTTTCTTCTTCGAACAAAGAGAGTTGGACACACCCGAAGGTCACTGCAAAGCTGGCGTCAGTCAGACAGTTCGAAACCGGCTCCTAAATAGACTCTTCTTCGAACTAAAAGAGCTGGAAACATACAGAAAAGGTGAAGAGGAGGCACCTCCACTGTTTGTTTAGACAATGAGAGCATTTGTGATCGAACTAAGGCCAAATCTGTACTCCTTTTGAGTAAATCAACGCTACAAGTGACAAGCGGGACGGTATTATGCACAGCAGACCACCTCCTAGTACCTTGGAGAGGTTTATTCTCTTCGCAGAGTTCCCCTTCTGGATTTATACTTGAGTCCATACACTCTTGAACCAGTTTCTCGGAATCTGAGGATGTGAAGTGGGTCTACAGTTTGAACTTACTGGAGTCTCACTGATCCCATGGCAGAATCTGGTGAGAGGTCTTCTCTTCCACTATTCCTTGTTTCTTTAGGTGCCCGTTCATGTCCCACATGTCGGTCATGGTTTGAGAGACAAGCGGGGCAATTAAGGGCTGTTTCTGAGTCGAAGGTGGATCCATTCCAGGAATTTTGATATCCCATTGTACATCAGGCAAACTAGAACCTCTTTACCTCGTCTTGGAAGACACTACAGTGGTCAGGCAAACGGAGGGACTCCGGAATCCGATTCTGTTTTTTAGTCATCTGTGTGGAAGCAGCTCAAAATCTGGTCCAGACTGGAGGGGATCTGTGTGGAAGCCGTTCGAAATCCTTCTTCCAGTTAAGTCTGGAGGGGATCTGTGTGGAAGCCATTCGAAATCCTTCTTCCAGTCAAGTCTGGAGGGAATCTGTGTAGAGGCAGCTTCTTCCAGTCAAGTCTAGAGGGAATAGGAGTCGTTTTAGGGTATAAATGAAGTTTTTTGACATGAAGTCGAAATCATTGAGAATGGTGGAGTGTCCAATGATGAAGTGTATGGCTGCGCTGGGTGCCACCTCTTGCTTGTTGTAAGTGTCTAGGGTGGTTCTTCGAGACTCACCACCACAAAATAGGCAAAGTCGTGACAATGAGACTTGTAGGAGGCTTCAGTGGTCAAGAAAATGGAAAGAGATGCTTGTGGATCTGAGAGTAAAGACTTCTGCTTCTGTCCTGCTTAAGGCTTCAATGGACAACGATTAAGCTTTACATGGAATCCATCACCCATTGCGATGGTGTTCATTAGAGACCATCATCCCCCCCTCTCGAGTGGAATATATTTTAATCATTTAACAATTAACCCACACACACAACATCTTTCTTTTGTGTGAAAACATAATAATTACGAAAGAGTTTATCCGATACACGCGTTACAATACAACGAACATATTTATCTTCTCTGGCCAATTAATCGGGATTAAAAAATTTATAAAAACAACAACAAATAACGGTCCAAAAAAAATTATGTTAATATCCAGGATGAAACAACAAACAAAAAAAAACCGAAAAGAGAGTCCTTATCTCGTGTAAAGCGTAATTTAATTCGTTAATAGATGCCCCCCCTTCCATCAATGAGTCGTGTGTGTGTGTGTGTGTGTGTTTGTCAGGACTGAAAACATAAATTAAATTTCAAGAAAAACACACAAACACATGTATATGAGCATAATTCATGACAAAAAACTTTTCCTTATGTTTTTACGGGTTTTGACGATTTTTTTTTTTTTTTTAAATCATCATCGTATGCTGTAACCTCTTTCTTTTTTTGTATGAAAGTTCTCACTTTTAGCCTGTGACACAACACCCTAATTAAAAATATGTTTCAGGACCTACTTTTTGTTGTGAGCTAATTTCTATAATATCCTTAAGGATTATACAATACTTTGACGTAAAACTAAACAATTTTTAGGGGATTACACTCTGTTTTTGGACCTCAATAACAAAACTTTACATTTAATTTTGTGAGTTTAATGAGAGAGGAAGAGAAGGCGGGGGTGGGGAGAGAGGAAAAACCTTATCCCTTGGCCATTGACGATGACGAGGAAGGAAAAATCTGGAAAAGCGACAAGCACTGAGAGGTATACCATAAGCTTGACTGGTGTACGAGTAGTATATCTTCTTGGCAACTCGACAGCACATAAATCCGTGCGGTGTTGAAAGGATGTATGAATGTGTAGTAGGGTGCGTCAGCGACAACATCCACTTTCTTTTTTTTTGGATAAAGGGTACACAACTACATATATATATATACAGAGTTACCCCGTGTCCTCTCTCGCTCTACCGGTTTGAAGTAACTTTTCAAAGTCCCAAGAGTTATTTTAAGCAAATTCAATTTATTCCGAGTAAATAAATGCTCCTGGTTCTGGTGTCTCCTTGGGAATGAATGAGACGACGACGAGAAAGTCACACACACACACGGATGGAAGAAGGGCGGTTGTACTTGCCCTATACACTTATCGCTATCGTTATCTCACAGCTTTAGTGGTTTGCAAATGGCGATGGGTGCGAAATACTCTCGTTTATTGCAAGAAGAGTAAACAAATGAAACATTGAAGCTGAGAAGTTTTTGTACACAAATGCACACAGACTGACACTGAATCTGGGACATGAACCATGAATTTCTCACCCCCCCATCGAGGAAATGTCTTGATCCGAGTCCAACCGCGTGTACTTTGTCAGGGAAGTGAGTCTCTGTCTGACATAATCTGGGAAATGAACCACGACTTTCTCGCCTCGATCCGAACTCAACCGGGTGTACTTTGTCAAGGAAGTAAGTCTCTGTCCCTGTCTGACACAATCCAGGACATGAACCATGTCTTTCTGTCGTCGATTCGAGCACAAGTTTCGACACAAACAAGACACTTCACGGGAATTTCAACCATAAAAAATGGGTTTTGGGTTACAATAACTTTCAAGGACGAGGTAGGGTGGTCAACCCTCCCTCTATAAGAGGATGCTGGTGAAAATCTGATCTAAATAACGTATTCGGGACACAACCCCTACACGAACCATGATATGAAGTACCTTGTAAGCACTGGCTCCACTATTATAGCTGTTGACTGTGCGGTAAAGATAGCCTAGGACGTGAGTGAGAGAATTTTAACCAAAAAATTCTAAGGCTTCCACAAGTTTAAACCTTTAAGGACCGTCTACAGATTCAACGGCAAAGGAAACTCCTGTTCATTGACTGTTTCAGTCAAATCTACTCTCAATCTACTCCTAGACATTTACGAGATGTTCTAGCCCTTGACTAACACTTAGAATGACCACAAGAGATTTTCAAAGGTCACAATGTGTCAAATGCTTCGATCGTGGATTGTGTCTTTGCTACAATTTCAATCATTTACCGTCTAGATGTCGTCATGTTCTATGTAGACAACTTTCCCCCATCTGCAGTCACGATAGAGACAGACACCTCACCATGGAATATGACCGCTAGTTTATCTTTAACTAGTGGATTGAGTCTTTGCTGAAAATTCAACTATTTACTGTCTAGATGGCATTACAGTCGCTACATTTAAAGATTGTTATTTCTAGACCTTCAACCATTCAAAGTTTATATTGTCGTAAACTGTGTACACAAGTACTGATGTTGATGCATTTTTTATGTCACTTTTGGCCTATGACGAAAGTTTCCTCACTCTACATAAGTATGTATGTATGTATGTGTACATAATTAAGGCAAACTACATGTGTAAACGATAATCCTAACCAGTTTGCAGATAACTTCTCGTCGTTTATAGTGCGTATGCATGCGTTGGAAACAACACGAAACAACCACCATTCACCTGAAGGATATTATTTTATCCTTAATTCCACCCTTAGGCAGATAGAGTATAAAAACACACACATACACACAGACACAAGGATAACATTCAAAGAGAGGAACTATTGTTTTAACAATTCATATCCAATTAAGTTGGCCATAAGCATCTAAAGAGGTGGAGTTCTGTCCTAAATCTCAACATCGGTAGCATCGTCACGGTAGGTTAAGGTTGGTGAGGCATAGATTACGATATGATAGGCGGAAGTGTGGTTTTTTTTTTCTTTCTCTCTCTTAAGTCCAAGAATTGATGATGACGATGACAAGGATGACAACGATGACAAGGACGATGAAGACGTGTCAATGTTCTTGTTTATTTGCTGACAGTTGATTCTTAATTGGTTGTGAAGAAGGAAAGAAGGGAAGAGATTTTGAAGCCTGAAGCTTCCTTATACTCGGAGAGATTGGACACACAAGCTTTGCAAGATACCTGTTCGATAGCAAGGATGATTGGGTGCTATTTAGAGAGCTTGTTGGTTGAGGACCAAGTTCACCCCGAACAGTAGTGCCACTGCAGTAAGTAGTTCGCCATCAAAATCTGGTTCAAGGATTCAAAATTTGGCTCAAGTCGACTCTACAGCCTCAAGACGATGCTTGCACACGCAATCTTAGACCATAAATTCTGTCTCCCAACTTGTGCTTGACTCTAAGGCCTCAAGACGAATCCCTGCACATGAAATTTTAGACCATAAATTCTGTCTACTTTACCGACATTAAGGATCGCCTTCACCTGCATTGACTTACCATCAACCAGAGCCCATAAATCCACAAGTTGATGGCTTTCCACAACAAAAAATTCCTCTCTAATGTGAGACTCCTTGTATTGACAATGTCCTTTCATTTCATTTTCTCTCATCCTGTTCTCTGTTTTCTCCTGTCTTCCCGAGGTCATAAAACATAATGGCGAACCTACAGTTGCATAGGGAAACAAACAAATGGTAGAGGGAGGGGGAGACGTTTCAAGACAAGTCGACTCAGCTAAATGTCATTTCCGTACAAATATACTTTTCTTTAAAAAAAAAAAAAATATAGTCCTGGCGACGAAAAAAAAATGGGAAAAGGGACTCCCAAACTGTCATGTAAACGACACTGAAAAGTATTGCAAGACAATTTTCATGTATGTATTTCCAATTCCCTTTTTCGTTCTTTTACGGTTTTTTTTTTTTCTCTTTTTTTATGATACCGTTGGATTCACAGTTTAAGGCAGCCTTCTTATTGTCGAATTGGGAATTATAAAGACACATTACTTCCTTTCAAGGAAACATTCTAAGGCATTCCCTCACATTCGCACGTTTGGTCGTAATAATTCATACAATACGTGTATATAACTTAACCTCACACTGTTTCATCTTCGCCGAAAGGGACGACAAAATGTACGAAAAAAGGACGAAAAAAAAATACAAAACAAAAAAAAAGCTCGTACCATTCCATAGCTAGATGTAGAATTGTCATCGTCCTTCCTTGGAGTGTTATCGGTCCATTGGCACTTTCGACTTTTTCTATTTTTTTTTTTTTTTGGAACGGTTCCTAAGCCTGTTGTTCGTTCGTTAGAGATACGAGATACGAGTTACCAGAAAGAAAAAAAAAATAAAGGACTTCACGCGATAGCCGCTGTGGGAACCTAGGCCTAAATCAAATGAGTTTTTCATAACTACCTCTGGTGTGTGTTTGTGTGTGTGTGTTGGATGCGTTGGTGAAAGCAATTGTGAGTTATAGCAGTTTTTTTTTGTTATCGAATGCTTGACGAAAGTTGAGTTCATTAACGAAAAGTTTCGTTGAGTTGAGGAATAAATTTAAAAACTTTTCTCGATAGATAGAGACCACGAACAGAACACAGAATGCACACAGAAGGGTTTCAATTAACCGCCAACATTACGGAAGATGGCACAACTTTTAGCTTTGAAGCTGTATAGAGCTAGAGTTTCGTAAGGTTGAAGTGGCTGCCAACTAAAAACAGTACACTTCGACCAAAGATAGGTCCATTATGATTCGAAAGCCTTGAATCAAGCCCAGGGACGTATAAGGCAGCGTCATCAAAGAATTTAAGCAAAACCAGCAGTGTTTCCCCATAAGGAGGTCGAGGTCGAGGTAGAGGTAGAGGTAGAGATAAAGATAGAGGTAGATGTAGAAGTAGAAGTAGAAGTAGAGGTAGAGGTAGATGTACATAGATGTAGATGTAGAGGTAGAGGTGGAGGTGGGGGAGCCCTCATGTAGTATTTCTTCATAGGTGGGCCCTCACAGAGTATTTCTTGATAGGTGGGCCCTCACGGAGTATTGCTTGCAAGGTAGGCCCTCACGGAGTATTCCTTGATAGGTAGGCCCTCACAAAGTATTGCTTGATAGGTAGGCCCTCACAGAGTATTGCTTGATAGGCAAGTCCTCACGGAGTATTGCTTGATAGGTGTCGCCTTTCTATTTAATTTTGCAGAAGCTGTAGATACCTTCTGGGCACCTCTCCTGCTCTATCACGGTTGAGAAGGAAAACCCTCGGAGAATACGTATATGAAGATCTCAGCGTCCTTACCAGGCTCGATATTTACATAATTAAGAGCTTTGTCTTCGTGTCTTAAGGTAGTTCTGGAACAGAAAAGGGACTTAACATCGATACATCTACCTGCTGAAAGGGAATCCTTGTGTAAGTTTGTCTCCCCCATCATTTTAGGGGGGGGGGGGAACAACCGCCAATCATCATGTTGTTTCTTCAAGCTAACTTTTCCCAGAAAAACTATGTTCAACTCCCAACTTGTCAAAGTTTCCTTTACTGACCTTTCGACATCGTCCTCAGGGTCATTTATGCAAGCTTGGTTTTTTTTTTTTTTTTTCTAAATTGACTTGCGTGTTCGAAAAAATTCCAATTTAACCGTTGGTTTTGCAAAGTGCAACTCTAAAATATAAATCCGACATTCTGGAACCAAAAAATGTAAGCCCCTCATCCCTCTCCCCACCAAAACGTGTTCAACTTTCGAACAGAAAAATCACGAAAAAAAAACCTCCCGATTTTTTTTTTTTTTTTGCTATATTTGCATAAAAAGGATTATTCTTTGGCTTTGCAATCCTTGTATTCATCCTTTCCTGCAAAACCTTCCTAGTTTCGTTTTTCTGAATTTAAATTTTCTTCTCGTTGAGGGGGGGTTCTTTTTTGTGTTCTTTGGACAGGGTGTACACAAAACGGCTTTTGCTAACAAATTAAAATAAATAAATAAATGAAAGCGAGAATGAAATATGAAAAAATAAATAAACTGTACAAGAACTAAAAGAAAAAAACTACTATGAATGTAATTTAGATGTTTTATTACAAATATACATGTGTGTGTGTGTGTATGTATTTTTTTTCACCCTCGATAAATAAATCATAACTTTTCCCGGCGTTATACACATACACTCGCCCCGAACCGTGTATATCCTCTCTCTCAAGCTACTAAGGATTTTTCATTTTTTTTTTTTTGAGTCACTTCCTCCTCCTCCTTCTCTTTGTCGGATTGTGTGCTTTATTTTTACGATTCTTTACCTATTTTGTTAATGAAAAATAAAAAACTTCTGTGCACTCAGCTTGAATAGAAGTGGTGGAGCTTCGACGAATAGACCGACCGGAACGGAACCTCATCGTCATCGTCATCGTCGTCGTCATCGTCATCGTCGACGTTGTCGTCATTGGACGGCGAACTGAGATTAAAAAAACAAACTGTCGGCCGTTTCTGCCTGTGCCTCCGTTTCATTTTTTTTTTTGTTGAAATTTACTTATTTATTTATTTATTTATTTTTCTCTTTTCCATTTTGAATTAATGAATGCCTTCGCATTTGCATGCACAAGTTAATAGTGGAATGTGTTCATGATTTATATATACAAGTGACATTTTACAATTTATTTATTTTTTATTTTTTTAAAATTGTTATTGCTGTAATGAAGTAGTGTGTACGAACGGAAGGAGGGGAGAGAGAAAAATGCAGAAAAATAAACAGAAAAACAGAAAAAACATCTCTTGATCCTTGAAGTGTGAGAGAAAATGCACATTAATGTCACTTTATGGGGCAATTAAACGATTTACTTGATAGGCGAGGAGGTAATATGCATGTCAGGCAGGACCCGTATTGCTAGCAGAAAATGAATTAACACAAATACACACACACACACAAAGGCACATGTAGAGATAGCGGTTGCAATGCGATGCAATGCTGTGATCAATGAATGGGGTAATTTCAGTGATTTACATTTGGTCATACGAATTGTTTCCGAGGGAGACACACTTGCAAGGCGGTTGCAAAAGTTGGTTAAGTCACCAAAACCAGGTCAATGTTGGAACGTTTGGGTGTTTGTTTGTGCTTCAATAAGTATTACAACACAGGAACAATTTCGATGCAACTTTTACGTCTAGTTAGGAACATCCCACGTGTAGGTTTTGTGACAAAAACTAGAGAAATCAGTCAAGTGAGACAGTTTAGGACCGTTATTTCCACATCCTCTACCTCCACTTCCACCGCCACTGCAACCGCCACCTCCACCGCCACCACCACCCACCACCACCACCACCACCACCACCTCCACCTCCAGCGTCACCACCACCACCACCGCCACCACCGCCACCACCAACGCCACCGCAACCTCCACCTCCACCACCACCGCCATCGCCACCGCAACCTCTACCTCCACCTCCCTCCCTGGAAGGTGGCTAACGGTGACTACGATTTCTCAATTCTCTGCACCACCTCATATGCAGGCCTGTCTCCGTGGACTTATCCTTACGGTAAGCATGTTGAGACTTCCCAAATATGCATGTCCAGGATACGTTCTAAAATTTTGAGTATGAAGGATGCAAGGCTAGTGAGTCTAAAGTTCTTGGTCCAGGGTAAGGATTGCGGTTCCAATGGCAAAATCTTTACATCCCGGGAAGTGTTTGTTCATTAGGAGTTCCAGTGAATCTGTCCTTGTTCCATCACGTTGTTTGATGAATGTTTGTCTAGCTAAATCCTTTTTTAAAAATCAAAGTGGACCACCCCACAGGGTTGTATCCCACGTCCACTTATTTTTTTCCACATGGAAACTGAAAGCTTTTAATAGGCTTTTGTCCATAAAATATGGAAAATTATTTGAGTATCCATAAAGCTTATGAAACATAAGCCCTCTGTTTCATTAGAAAACCCTTCAATCATAAGCCTCTTGAAAATAAAAAGAGGGAGAAACTACTTTGCACCAATTAGAGCCACTAAACCTAACTAGCACTGGGCACTTCCCTCAAAACGTATCCACCAAACAGTTTTGGCTTGTTGTCATGGAAATAAGGAAAATGTTCATTACTAACGACCGACCGACTGTTCTGAAACTGTTTGCATGCCCAACCATCAATCAAAATTGATCATTGAGTGCAATGGCATACATAATGGCTGAATGAGGAGCTGAATTGGGGTTAAATAAATCTGCCTGAGTTGGGATGCCATTCGGGGGTGTAACCAACCTTTGAAAGGAATATTTTTTGCCATAATTGTCGTTTTGATTTCAGAAATCCATGGGAGAGCTCGATGCCGATGACGACGTTCACCCATCATTGGTACCGAAACGTACGTGAGCTTTCAGAATGCTATAGCGCACCGTATTCAACAAAAATGGAGATGGTGGAGCAGCAGCAACATGGAGCACAATGGAATAAATAAACTTGACAAAACGGCGGCGTGCATAAAACTTCACTCATGGACTTGTGCACGTCAAATATCGAATTTGTATGTTTGTCTGTATCTGTAGCACAGCACAGCAGCAGCATGGCTGAATAGAACGATAGAACGAACACAAAGGATGTTGACGGTGTCGCGTGTATATCTACCTGCCAGCGGAAGAGACATAATATTCTTCCTGTTTCAACCTCTTGTTCGATGGTTTTGTCAGTTGTTGTTCGCTGCGAAACGCTATGTGGTCGGTGTGTGTTGGGGTATATCGCGCCCTATCGTGGCGATAAGTAGAGTTTCTGTGGAAACAGATGGAATCGCTGGAACGGATGGAATGGAAAAATCTCAATTAATTGAACCTCTATAGGAATTTCTTCATTTTTTCAAACATAAATGCATTTTATGTCCAAGCCTCCTTGCTCATGGGTCCAACTTGAAACCCGACATTCATCTTGAAATTGCAAAGTCTGTCCGCGACTTTCGAGGGATAAAATCAAACTGGGGAACTCCAGACAATGGACGGTGGAATAAAGGTCACACCTTATGGTTGGAATGATTTTTTGCAGAAACTGTATGGGCGAGGAGGGGATAGAGACGATTCAGCTCGAAGAAGGGCTTCTACCACAGTGTAAACGAACTAGCAGCCACCAGCAAAGGCAGCCTCTAGTGCTTCATGGTACCCTCCGGCGGTGTCCAACTCTCTTAGTTCGAAAAGATCCTAGCATAGGCAGCCTCCAGTGCTTCATGGTACCCTCCGGCGGTGTCCAACTCTCTCAGCTCGTAGAAGATCCTAGCACAGGCAGCCTCCAGTGTTTCATGGTTCCCTCCGGCGGTGTCCAACTCTCTCAGCTCGAAGAAGAACCTCCTTAGGAGTCAGCTTCGAACGAACTGGCTGACACCAGCATAAGCAGCCTCCAGTGCTTGATAGTCAGCTCCAGCGGTGTCCAACTCTTCTAGGAGCCAGCTTCGTACGAACTAGCTGCCACCAGCATAAGCAGCCTCCAGTACTGGTTCTACAGGTAGTTTTCTGGTTGAAGTTACAGCTCTATGTGGTACCACAAAGCCTAACCTAGCCGATGTCAAAAGAATTTGAATAGAAAGATGAACTACCACAAGGTTCCATACTTTGTCCGCTACTTTTTAACTCTGCTCTCTGTATCTGCTGTGCAGCGACCTAAAGCGGATGAACACCAACACTTCAGTAAAGATGGGGCACACGCAAGTGGAAAGGAACACTCAACCAACTTGATGTACGGCTGGGGGGCCCAGGATCCACTCCAGACTGTAGCGCCACCAAGTAAGAAAGAAATATGGTCCACGATAAGGTTGCATGCTTCGTCCGCTACTTTAAGACTCTTGCCGGTGGAATTCTGATGCAGTGAAGTCGGAGAGGAGGTTACGATTTGTTGCGAGACTCGATTACGTTGTCGGGATACCAAAGGTGCCAAAACAGTCTTCCTACACCTACAGCTTAGGATTTCACTATCAATATGGAACGGTATTCAACTGGAGTATTCAACTTGAGGAGCGACGAATGAGATACAGATGTACGAACATGCCTTGCAAAGGGAATCCCTACCGACATTGCAGTTAATTTCCATTCCATCAATGGATATGTGCATTCTCTTCCAACTCTCCCTTGGCCAAAGGGTTTTCTTTACCAACATCCACTGATGCATGTGCATGGATTTACACAGCGTGGGCTCCCAACGGGACAAACAATAAATTCAATGCGTATCCGCGCATCACTCAGCGTGGTAATTTATTTATTTTTTTTATCGTCTCCTAAACTCCAGTGCATCATCGGAGGGAAGTGGCCAGTTAAATGGAATTTTAAACCCGTCTCCGCTGATTGGTATTTATACGGAACTTTACGATTTTAATCGATTTTTACTGTTTTAATTGATTCCGCCCACCAAATGGGTGAAGGGGACAGAACAATGTTGATTGAGGAGGACATTGGGGGGTGAGTGGAATGCTTTTGTCACTTGATATCAGTTCCTTTCACTATCCAAGAGGGAGATGGGAAGACAACTGTGAAACTTGGATAGAGGTTTGGATCTTGGCTGTCAAAGATGATGCTTTGGTGACAGTCTAAGCTGTGATTGGTTCAAACTATTCTTGTGGAGGGTATTATGGCACTGCGACCTCGTAGTCTATTATGCCTTCTGCTAAGGAAATGGAGTCGGTTTGTCTGGCTCTTTTGGGTGTCCTGAGTCTGTCCGCGATAAAGGTGGAGAGTAGGGCTTTATTCAAGGTCCATACGTTTGTTTTGTCGGTGAGTGTCGTGTATGGGTCTGTCCAGAGCCGTGAAGATTTCAGGGTCTCAATTGAAGAGGCTCTGTAGAAGATAATCCTGATAATCGTCGTTGAGACAGAAGGTAAAACCCTTACGACTACATTCGAGATGTTGCTTGGATACAATGAGTCCCTTATTCGTTTGTCAGTGAATCAGAGGATGCTGCCGGTCATTACCCAAACCTAGCTAGCTGCTTCCAATTTCGCACACCAAATTAGTCGAGTCCGAATGGACATTGACCAATGCCCGATGGTTACCACTTGGAGATAGAATAAGCGCAATCAACAAACAGCATCCAACCATCCCTGTCCACACTTGTTAAATTGTGTACCGTCGATTCACGGGTCTAAAGTTCAATTTATAATAATGCTCTCCCTCCCAGCTCAACCCTCAACGACGTTAATGAGGGAAGACGATCGGGAAAAAAGCCCAAAATAAGACCCAATTTTCTCAACTTCGACAATCTGCAGCGAAACAAAAAAGGTACGTTACCCAGAACTAATAATTGGTAACTCAAAACCATAACGCATAACGCATAATGATGGAAATAAATCTGCAAACGAAAATCGGATATTTTTACTAATTAATAAAATTGTAACGAACAATTAGCGTTGAAAATATTACTCAGTCCCTCTCTGCACTGCACCGAGAGAGGTGGAGAAAAGAAAATTCCAGGACCCACTCCTCCTCATGGGAACACAGCTTCCACCCAAAACCCCTGCCCGACTGTAAACCATTTTTTCCTTTTTTTTTTTTTTCGTTGACATGAAATACAGAATAGATTGCTTCCTTTTGTTAATGTAATTTGATAAATGTAACGGAATTTGAAAATGATTATGATTAATGCACGGTTAAATGCCTAAAGGGCGTGCTGCGTGTGTGCTAGCCCCAGCCTAAAGCTTTTTCAGGTACCATACTCTGTGTTGTAACCCAAAAAAAAACTGAAAATAAGATTTATGTTTTCTTAAATACACACCCACACACACAAACACACACCGATATTTCCCAAAACTTCAAAATTCAATTTAGAAAAACACAACTGTGATTATTTATTTTTAAATTTATAAAATTAATTAAAAAAACAAAACAAAAAGAACACAAGGACACCTGTGCTGTACATTTCGTTTGAAATCGATTCTTAGAGGGCGAAACAGAAAATATTAAATAACATTTTTTTAAATTTAATTTAAAACTTATCTTCGAGCCAGGCTTAGATTTATTATTGTTTCCTTTCTTCTGGCGAAGGATTTTTATTTTTTTTTTAATTTTCCATGCGAAGCTACGTAATAATGAAATTTTTTTTTGCTTAAAAAAAAAACTATAAGTCGTATGCCAATTATAAAAAAAAAATTAAAAATAAAAATCCTAGCCTACGGCCACAGCAACATCCTGGACTCGGCATGGTCCAGCGACTACATCACACACAAACTGAAATTCAGGACAAACTTCCACAAGTAGGATGAGGACAGAGTGGAGAAAAGAGACGAAGTAGTGAAGGACTTACACCAAAGGACCGGTGTCTAACTCGGATTCACTGAAGTTCATACCGCATGGTGGATTTTTCCAGCGTCTTTAAGGTGGAACTACTGGCAATCCTCATAGATAGCCAAGCCACTATCAAAGCTATTGACTCAGCTACCAAACAAAACACAGTTCATCGAGAGCCAAGGCCTAGGTTCTCACAACCACAAATGGAATGACTCGGATACCATATCCTTCAAACTGGTGCAGGAGTGTCGGAATGAGCTTGCCAGCTTAGAAGAACGTTTCAAGGTCATGCTCTACTCTGGGTTCCAGGGCTCAGCTCTACACGACTCATTCGCGGCAAGAGTCCACATCACGTTTAAAGAACAAATCCACTTACACTTCCTGCAGAACGCCAACCAACTGCACCATATCAAGGAAGATAACTTCACTCCCCAACATTTGACAGCAAATCAGTTCTTTCGTTCCGGACCTACGATAAGATTATCCAGAATCACGGCGATAACCATGAGGCATTGACCAATTGGAGACTGCTGCAGTTGCGGAAACGAAAATGAGAAGGAAACTCTCAACCATTCTACGACAACCTCAACGACATCTCGGGTAAAGGAGATACGAAATCTAATCCGATTTTTAAACTCCACACAGACTGGATCTAGGTACTCCCCCGACTGTCTCCATCCATCAAAAAGATTCTGTTGAACCGCCACCTCTACCTACCACCTTAACCTTCAGAAGTACCAAAGGACTCTTCTCAATTGGAGAGCTCTTGGACAAATTGCACTTGTCATCGGACGAACTCCAATGCTCCGGTTAAAAAAAAAAAACCTTCGTATCCACCCCCGAGGGACAGCGTAATAGAGGAACATCGCGACTCACGTGGCGCACGCAAGTGAAAGGGGACCTCAATCAACTTATCGTGCGAAACTGGAGTCAGCTAGCTAAAGATCGAACTGGCCCAGGTTCACCCCAGACTGTAGCGCTGGCCTAAGTATGTAAATCAGGCGTTTTGTTAAAATATAATATGGACGCGAACCTAATGAACACTTTTTTAGACGGATTGGTTCTAAACTAGACTAGATCTGCTCTCTAATCACTCGATTACAGTACGTCATTGTGTACCCCTTTTTCATCCCCTTCGTGGTACCGCTCGAACCAATAGCTACCACTGACAACACGATGCTATATTTGTTCACGCAGCAAAGACTTAAACCCAGCTTGACGAGAATTGTGTCTTTTAGACGTCCAACTCGTCGCTAGGACTCCGTTCAGACAGCCGGTTCAACCGCAAACGAATGTGCTGTGTTCCGACAGCCAACTGAATCTTAAACGCGCGGTTTGCGCAAAGCAACTGGACACTCTCGACGGCAATGTCTTCCGCGGCCATGTCTGAACGGAGCCCTAAGCAATAACCGAGGCTTCAAAATCCGGAAAAAAATCTAGTAAAAGTCTTGGGACTTATTGAATCGAACATTAGGACATCTTGAGGGATTGGAATCAATTTTAACGTTAGGATGTCAGAAGTGGACATGCTTGAGTCAGAAGCGGGAAGAACGGAGCCGAAAGTGGACATGATTGAGTCAGAATGGACAGGATTGTGTCGGAAGAGGATATGATTGAGTCAAAAGCTGGGAGGATTGAGTCGGAAGAGGGCAGGATTCAGTCAGAAGTGGAAAAAGTGTGTCAGAAGTGGACAGGATTGTGTCAAAAGTTGACACAATTGTCTCAAGTGGGCGTGATTGAGTCAGAAGTTGGAAGGTTGACATGATTGAGTCGGAAGTGGACATGATTGAGTCAGAAGTGGACATGATTGAGTCAGAAGTGGGCAGTATTGAGTCAGAAGTGGAAAAAGTGAAAGAATTGCGACGGAAACTATGTTCTGTCTGCCATCCTTTTGGGGGAATGGTCGGTCTAGTAGATGTTCTGAGACTTACTTCAACTACTGACGAGTCCGTCCCTCCCCCATACAATCAGATTCAATTCGATGTAGAAACACATGAGACGACCTAGGGTATTTGTAGTTTATTTTTGAAAGGAAAATTCAAAACATAAGCAGATGTGATGTGATGGAATCGATGCGATAAATTAAAACAAATCACTTCGGCTTAAGCCACACACACACACACGCAACACAGGTGGCAAGACGAAAGTAATTTAAAATAAAAATTCATAAATAATAAGTTTAATGCATGCAAACAATATTCATTTGTTTATATCCTGCAAGTTCGCCGTGTGGATGTATTTGCATTTTATTCGGTCGATGGATGGATGGATGTTTTCGCATCGATTCGCTCGAATGCCTTGTCATGGTATAATGAGTACGAAATCGTATGTGTGTGTAAAAACGGACTGGATGCAGTGTTCTACGACTGGCAGCTGGTACGACAAATTGACAGACGAGCAAGTCAGCCAAAAACCCTTAAAATTACCTCACATAGCCCGCGATTGACAGTCGATCTTTCGACTGGAGGAAGTGATGGCAACCCCATTTACCTTCGGTGGGTATTCGAACCGAAAACCAGCGAAGTGACAGGAAATACGTTTCCATACCAAAACCCCTGGAAATCGTCGATCATTCGATGCGAGGAAGTGATGGAAAACCCGCTTTTGCCTTCGGTGAGTATTTGTACCGACAACCACCGAAGTGACAGAAAATACGCTTCGACACCAAAACCCTTGAAATCGTCGATCTTTCGAGGGAACATCTTGAAGATACCCTCGATGCTGATGAAGGCATAGGATATCGACCGCGCCACTAAAGCTTTGTCTTTGACAAAGCATTCGACATCGATGAGCTTGAAGAAATCCATAACTCTGGGTGGTGTTTGTCACGGGGAGGGGATTTGAACTCGGATTACTACTTCATCACAATGGGCTCTGAGACTCTAAGTGAGTCCCATCGAGACAACTTTCTCAACCTAAGGCAACCTAAAATGTTGTTTCCTAAGAAGCATTCAGAGGCGGAGAACATCAACTTGAATGATGGGAATGACCTAAAAATTACAAGTTAAGAAAGGTTCAAGTCCGTGCTAAAGAAGGCCCATCTCCCACGGCAAGTTGGGAAAGAAAACATATCCCGAGCGCGTAATCTTTTAGGGGATCAGCTTTCAAATACCGTCCATCTACACAATCACCAAGCCAAACAAGGTGGTCGTTGGGGATTAAGGGAGGTTTAAGTATGTGCTAAGGTGGACTATTTTCCCCCGGCAAGTTAGGAAAGATAGCATATCCCGGGCGCATAGTCTTTCAGTGGTTTGGCGTTCAAACACCGTCCATCTACACAATCACGAAGTCAAACAAAGTCATCATTAGGGATAAAGAGAGGTTTAGGTCTGTGCTAAGATGAGTTGGGAAAGAAAACATGTCCCGATTGGTTCGCCGTTCAAACACCGTCCATCTGAACAATCAACAAAGTACTCGTTAGAGATTAAGGGCGGTTTAAATCCCTGCTAAAGTGGACCCTTCACTCATTTGCTGGGTCAGCATTACCAAAATCACTTGTACACACATAGATAACTCGATTTTGACAAACAACCTTCACAGCAACAACAAAAAGAGGCATAAAATACAGTTATACAGGACCGGATTCACAACGCAGTTAATAGGTATTATCCATATTATTGGATTAAAACCGCAAAATTTTAATTGCCACCCCTTAAGTTTGCCCTCTTATCCAATTAAAGTTTTCGTAATCCAACAAATGACCATCGACAACAACGACCAGCAGCTACATCAGCACCACTATCCCCCGTATTCCCCATCCCCCACTTAAGGTTTTTTTTTTTGAGCAATAACACGCTAATCACAGACAAAGAGTGAGCAAAAGTGGAGTCGTCAGCTAGTGTAATTGTATTTACCTACACGTTTAAGCTGCCGTAAGGGTTTCGGGGTTAGGATATTGAGGCTCCTTAGTGGTAGGCCGTCCTGGCCCCTAAATGAGAAAAATGATTTGTAAGGGATAATTAAAATTATGCGGAAAACGTGTGCGTACGTGTGTGTGTAGAAGATGGCGAACCACAAACACACAAAAAAAAGACGTATTCTCACAAATTACGCAATTTTCCTATACAAAATATTTATTTAGGACGAATGGATGTAATCTGAAAGATTTTTTTTTTTTTTTTTTTTGTGGCTACTGCCGACCCTTAGATCCCTGACAAGGGTAAACTGAGTTCAGTTAGACTCTATCATTGGCCTCTGTTTGTTTGTTCTAGGGTTTTTGGTCCACAATGGTTGTCTGTGGTTGTGGGTGTTGGTGTTGGTGGTGTGAAAACAGCTGCAGAGGAAGGACTTTTTGCTAGACTCGTGGTGTAACATTTCTCATCCTGTCAAATCGGGAATTCATTACTCAAATAGGAGGTGCAAGGTGGCACTTGAAGTTTTTCAAAACACGACCGCCGATAACCAGAAGTACTTGAGGTTGAAAAAAGAGTTCTGTCGACAGCAGGAATTTGAAAAAAAAAAATCGTGGCCTCAGCGGATATGAAAGACAGCATTCAAAGCACTATTACTGGACAAGACAAGACCAATCTTCAATCAACTAGGAGTCAGATTCGAATGGTAACAGGCGTGCTAATCGGACGCTGTCGGGAACGACGATAAAGAATCAGCAGAACACGTCAGATATAACCACTAACTCACCCACAGATTCATCACTCACTCCAGCTTCATCGAAGAGGACACCACAATAGGCCCAGAAGTGGCCGCAGTGAAAAGGGACTAAGTCTCACCTCCCTCTATCTAATCGAGGGACGTTTTGAGACTGAAGCAGTCTCCCCAAACCCCACACATGCGAACAGTCATCACATCGACGTTCTCGACAAGCAAGTCTCCGAGACAGCCGACTCCACTTGGATCTCAATGAGCTGTTGCTGTTTAGTGGGAAGAATTGCTCTCCTCTAACAAGTTCCCTTTGCAGCGCTCAAAAGGACACAAGCGTCCACAGGTTTTCCCCAAACTTAACTCTATCTACCCAACTCTTGCTCTGACGTCCGCCTAGGATGTACACCACATGAACCTTGGATCAGATTGGAGGTGTAGACTCTGTCTTGAGAGTGACACATCCAAGGGGATTCCAACTTGCTGCCATCCCTCCCAGAGACGTTCCTCGACTTCCTGACATCCTGTGGAGTGGAACCACTCATCTAGAAGCCACAAAAGGATTCTGAAGAGAATCCGCAGTGCCAGGGGCTGTGAACATCCCTCCCGAGCACACAACATAAGACGGGCTACTACGACGAGGTTACGAGTAGCAAGCTGCAGACCGGAGCGATTCTGGAAGAAGCTGCCTCCTAAATGGGCTACCTAAGCTGGCGTCAGCCAGTTCGTAGAGATTGTACAAGAAGCTGCTTCCTCAGTGGGGGGCTTATGCTGGCGCCAGCCAGTTCTTAGAGGTTCTGGAAGAAACTGCCTCCTAAGTGGGCTACCTATGCTGGCATCAGCTAGTTCTTTGAGATTGTCGGATAAGGTGGCTCCCAAATGCGATACCTATGGTGGCGTGAGCCAGTTCGTTGAGATTTTGGAAGAAACCGACTCCTAGACTGGACACGTACAGAGAAGGTTGAGAATCGTCTCTTCCTCCTCCTCGTCCATGCAAAATTCGCACTTAAAAGTCTTTTATGTTCAGTCCAACTGCCTTACACGCAACTTCTATCGCAAGGCAAAAGAAACAAAAGACTTATCAACTGTTACCCCCCTGGCCGACGGTAAAACACAGCTTCGCCTCTTGTGATTCCTAACCTAATCGTGGTCATTGCTGAATGGAGATGGATATGCATGCGATGAAATTTGAATGGGAAAAGGTAAAACTGACCCTTAGCGTCTCTTTTAAGGAAACACCTGTGGAGTATCAAGACAAAGGTGGCCTTAACCTCACTTATTGCGAAAAATCAAAAAAAAAAAAAAAAAATCCAAAATCAACGTGAAAATTTGTAAAAACCCGTCGGTAACTCACCGAAAATTTGTGTCCTCTTTAACACCGTTACGTATAGAATGTGTGGAATATCCTGTAGATCCTCCTCCTGTCACAGGGACATTCCCCCCGTCTTTATGGCCGAAATTAATTCTAAATCTAATGCAAATAGATTTGATTTCACCTTATCACCACACAGAAGCACTATCAAGCTTAAACCACCAAAAGATACCGCGTCACGAACACGTAATAACAGTAAAAAGGATTTTATGGGAATTTTTCCCTTTTTTTTTGCTCTCGTCTCCCCCACTCCTCGCACTCTTTATACGTTAATGCGCGCAAAAAAAACACACAAACACCTGGAAATCTCACAACACACGTTTTTTTTTTTTTTAATTTTTTTAGGCCATCCACAGATGTGATGGCAGCGGACACGGATTAGAAAGCATTACACTTGCAGCAACTGCAACCGAAGGTATTCCCGGTTAAGATTGGGAAAGGACACACCACCAAACAAATTGAGGTTGGGAACAATTTACACACCACTTATCAAATTTTTTTTAAAACTTTGTCTTCCCTTCCCTCTCACTTTGTTTCAATTTGTGGAATGAATGGTCCTTGGTTAGCTCTCTTGAGAGGCACTCCACTACTGGACTGGTGGTGCACTACTGATTACACAAATAAATTTCATCAAAACTTTTTCAAAAAAAAAATTTCGAGAGTTCACTAGACACACACCACCTTGTCTCACTGGTGCTACTGCTGATGCTACACTACCGATGCTACTGCTGCTGATAATGATGGCTATCCAATGTACTCGAACGAAGACGAGTTATCCTTTTTATTACTCTGGAGTCTGAGCAATCGGCAAACACTATTCCTCGTATCCAGGTGATTTACGTGCAGAGGAGCGCACCAACCTCACACGAAAAAAAATAAAAAATTATTGTGTGTGTTCTAAATTTTTATTTTGCTTTTGGCTATCGAGTATCCGGGACCTAGCCCAGCAATCGGTTCGAAGGCTCAATTCACACTGTATTCGTTCGGCGATGGAGAGTTAGTACCTTGGTCGTTTATTGGATTCCCTGGTAGGGTTGCCGCATTTATACGAATTTGGGGTTGATTTTGTCTCGAAGAGAAAAGAAGAGAGTAAGAGAGAGACTCTTAAATTTGAAAAGAAGATTTCCGTTTTCAAATCCTTCCAAGGATTATGGACTTCTTGATCCTCTTTGTGTTGAGGACTTGAACTGAACTATATTCCGCTCTGATTTCGCTTTAACTCCGCTTCAACTTCGATTTAACGCCGCTTTAACTTCGCTCCACCGCTTTAACTCTGCCTCAACTCCGCTTCAACTTCGCTTCAAGTTCGCTTCACCTCCGCTTTAACTCCGCTTCAACTCCGCTTTAATTCCACTGGAACCCCGTTTCAACTGCGCTTTGGCTCCTCTTCAACTCCGAAGCGGAATTCCTTTCAAAACAAGACTTTCCAACGTCGGTTTTTGAACTGCGATGTGTGTGTTCGAGACGCCGGATGACCACCATTTGTGAGTTTCGATCCAGATTTCTTTATTCACAGTCCTTGGCACTGTCGGGGGAATAGCAACTTTAAGCATGCTTGTCCTGGCTTCTCTGGGTTCTTGCATTCAAAGACTCTAAGGAGTCCACTTTTTCAGTGAAGAATGACCAACATTGTTCGTAGCAAGGCCAGAGAACACCTTGTGAGTTCCTTGAAACCATTCCATGTTCATCCTTTACTGCATTCTTGTTCATAGCTCGGAGAGCCAATCGCTTTTAAGGGCATCTGCCCTGTCTGAGAAGAAAGAGATGGTTTTCCCCAAGGTTTTGGAGGCTTGATTAAGTTCCACACACACTGACTGATGACAAGGACCTCAGCTTGGAAAATGGACAAGTATTCACCAAGGCTCCGTCCGCATACCAGGCGAAGTCAGAATTTAAAATTTGAGGTTTGAGAATGGGCTTGCTTTCATCATAGCTCCTGTTAAGTGAGAATGAAAGCACCCTCCATCCCTCCTTTAACTGTCTTTCCTTTGATTTCAACGAAATGTAGGTGTACACAATCCTCTTCGACACTACACCTCTGAACTTTACAAGCTTAATTAAGTCAAAACAGATATACCTCAGGCAAAACAAAAACCGTCGAAATCGGGTGCCAAATGAACCGCCCCCCTTAAAACACAGGCACGATTCCACCACCACCCCCTTGAGAGATGGAAAATTATCACAGTTCTCAATGCATTCTCTTTAAGATGGCTTGATTCTATTATTCAAAAGCAACCCTCAATCATCTCTGACTACCCTCTCTGCCGACCGACTAACCAACCGACACTCCTCCTATCCCATTGTAAGTTTTAATTTCCATGGAATACACACAAATTTGTTTGTATGGGGTGGCAATACTGGTAACGCTCTTAGATGGTGTCCTGAAGCCTGCGCAATACGACATCGACTACCAGGAATTGAAGGGACAACTGTTCTCTTTGAATTATTTTTACAGTCAAGTTGAGAAGTATTCTGACGGATGGAGGAGGGTGTTAAACAGGAGAGTCCCACAAGACTGGAAGGACGAGCGATATAAAGCCATGTCCAGTTAAGGCAAGAGAACGATGGAGAATTCGCTCACAGAGACCTTTGAAAAGAAAAAAGAGATTTAGACTTAGTCATGCGACTGCTTCAACTCCCGAGCCAACACCAGAGGGCAAAGCCTTTCAAAAGTCTGGCGCAACTACTTGCGTATGATCACGCAAGGATACTCCAACTTCAATGGACAGCGCCGTAGAGGAAGACTGCGACTCAGGTGGCGCCTGCAAGTGGAAGGGGACTTAGCCAACTTAACGAGCGAAATTGGATCGACCTGGCTGGAGACGCTTGTTAGTTGAGGCCCATGTCCACCCTGGAATCGGACAAAACAACAAAACTTTGAGGTACTAAGGGACTCTGTCTAACTTGGCTCTGGCTATCACGACATTCCTCAACAAAAATCGCTGTTTCTTTGGGATCCTTGGGCCCGAAGTACTTAAGGAGCCTCTCTACCGTTTTCTATGACACTGAAGCAGGAACTCTCAGTCGAACCAGAGATCAATCGTCACACAGAATACGGATCTTGTTTAGAACGGAACCTACCTAGAGTGTGACATAAGTTTACTTTGGTTCATGTCTTGGCTAATTTGTGGAACAGACACTCACACATTCTAATACAGACAAGCATAAGCTTCCAACTGATGTTGTTGTCTGGACGGTCCCTACTTTCTGCCGCTGAAGCATGGATTTATTCGAAGACCGATGAAGATATACCCTTGGTCGCGTTCTTGTTTGCGTCAAAGGGATTCGGACGACCTGGTCCTCTGCAGCCTTTCGAAGAAAGCCGTTGAATTTTGTTTCCCCACCACTGTACACTGCCCTTAAGAGAACCAAGAGAAAAGACATATCCTATCCGATACCCATTCAGCATGGACAGTACACGTACATACATCTAGGATTCTACTGCATCAGAAGAAAAGCAAAAAAAAACGGTATTTTTACATCAATTCTCCACATGTGTCTCTCCCTCTACCGATGTATGCTTGTTACCCTCTGCTGTTTTCCCATCACCCAAACAGGAGTGAAGATATTTCATAGTGGTGACGATAAAGCACTTTTGTAACTGAGTACTCCCCATAGTTGTCATTATAAGCACAAGGACAATAATGATGATGTCCTCGTTGTCGTTGTCGTTGTCATCGATGTTGGTGTTCTTTTTTTTTTTTTTGCGCTAAGGATATAACCTTCATTTTGTAATTTCTTAGTTCCCCGCCCCCACCGTTGTGGCCCCGAAAATTTCATTAACTCCCCACGAGATTTCTACTCGATAATGATACCTGGCAATGGCTTAGCGGGCAACTATTGCCCACCGCAACAAAACAACAACAAAAAACAAGAAAATCCCATCAGGAGGTTGGCATTAAGGAATCGCGAGGACTTAAATGAATATTCACCGTAGCAGCGCCGCCCGAGAATAGTGATAATGAGCGGCCTTGCCAAGTTCTTTTGTATAATTCCTCTGGTTGCTGTGTGTTGATGTTGATCCTTGTTCTGTTTATACACACGTCGGTTTTGTGTACATAATTTTCAATCTAACGGTGATTGGCTTGTAGGGCAGGATTTTCTATTTAAATAAAAATGGATTTAGACCATGATTAGCTGCTGCTTTGAGATTTGAAAATTTTGTTGCAGGAACTGGTTGGTGTATTGGGAGGGGAAACAATTGTTTTTTGTAGCATATCATTGGGCGCAAGCTAAGACTGTACAGTGTCCAGCGAGAGATTCTCATGGATACCTATTTTCCTGAAGACTCGAACTGTGGGTGCCCCTATGGATGTGTTCACTCCTTGCTTTCATCCAGTCAGCAATCGTCTAGACAGGAGCAGGAGAGAGTCCTTGGCTTCATTGAATCTTTAGGAAAGGTGGCTAATCTTTGTCATCCTCTCATCAGATCGCTGTTTCTTTGCAATCTTTGGAGCCTCTATACCGTCATCTAAAGCGCTGAAGCATGAACTCTCTGTCGAACCGATGGAGCACCAAGATGAATCGTTACACGTAGTATGGATCTTGATTAGAACGGAGCCTACATAAGTCGACTTTGGTTCATGCCTTGGCTGATTCGTCGAGCAGACACTTTACACACTCTACGACAGACAGGTGTGAGCTTCAAACTCATTTAACCATTCGGTCTCTTTAGCTCTTCACGTGTGATATTGTTACTATTGGGATACTAATTGGACGGCTTATGCCACTACTAGCCTGGGAGCCTGGGAGGGTCTCTCAAAGTCCAATTATGGCACAGTGTAGTCCAAGTCCATATGGATTCGGTCTCCAGTACTTTGGCTGGGTGATTCTGAGACTACTCTTCGCTGCTGCCTCCTGCATGTAGAGATCTAAAGGCAAAAGGATAAGAATTGCTTCCATCCCTCGCTGTTGGTGTTGGTCCTCATCGTATTGGTTGCTCCAGTCTCTACGAAAATCCGGGAGACGGCTTGTCCCCACATAGATATTCTAAGGCATCGATATCATCCCCAACTTTCGACGCGTCTTTAACAGATTGAAAAGGATTCTCTCAAGGTACACCCTCCATATGGACATTTGAAACAAATCCCTTCAGAATACAGTTAAGTTATGCCAGCAGCATTAAATGAGTGCGCCCCTTACACAATGCATTCCACACTCTGCATTTGCACATTTGTGGCGTTCCTACAGACGATACCCGAAGTCATGTATCCGAAATTATGCATCTCTCCTGTTGAATGGCCACAAGCAACACATTTCAATTTCATCAATTTAAAGCGCCAAGCAGTTTGAGCAGGCGGCAGGACGACTAAGCACATAATTGCATATTTCGTTGGCAAAAGGATAGCCTCTAGTCGTCAATGAGTGCTGGTGCTGATGCTGATGCTCTGCGGACTGTGTCGTTCACTCTAAAGCCTAAGAATCCGCAAGGATATACTTTATGCAGTCAGTTGAGGCGCCAAAAATGTGAGTGTGTGGGGCGGGAGGATGCCAGGATGATTCCGTCCGGTTGTAGCAATGCAAAATTGAGGTGCTGACAGCAAATAATTATTATCACAGTGTTTCGATATGCTCTCTCTCTCTCTCGGTAGGAGCTTGCGCAAAAGAAGATAACTCTCTTAGATTGAGACTGACTCTCTTGGGTAAAAGGATTCAGATTTGTAATTTTTTTTCGTCGATTGGTACTGCACTATTGAGGGGGGTGGTGGGAGATGGAAAGAACAAAACTGTTAAGGCCATCTAAGTGATCCTAAAGAACAACAGAAGAGTATTAGTTGAAGGGTCTGTTTCCTAGAATTTACTTCCTTAGGATGCAGGTGCGCTGTTAGTTGATGCGAGTTAATGAGTTGATTTCAAGGAAATCCTGATGAAGTACTGAAGCCAACCATGGACGGTAGTAATTTGAAACTAACAACGGCTTCGATGCTTTTGTGTTCGTTAATGAGGTTTTCCAAAACCAAACCTTGTGAAGGACGAATGGACGGTTGTTAGTTTTGAGCTGGCACACCACACGATGCCAGATGAAACCTTAGAGGGGACCAGCACAAGTCGAGTGGTTGAAAAAAAGAGAAATTCCCATCAGACTGCGGTACTTAGACCAATAATAGGGCCATTTTGTGATACCACATGTATCGATCCAATTCGGGGTGAACCTGGGCTACTTTAGAATTGACTCACTTCTTAATCATTCTGCATCAGGTTTGTTAGGGAAGTCCATTGAGGCCGTGCCTGACTACGAGGGCGAGTGGATAGAGGAAGCGCCTTCACTTCTCAATCGTTCTGCGTCAAGTTGGTCAAGAAAGTCCATCGAGGTCGTGCCTTTAGCCGAAAGCGAGTGGATAGGGGCGCGATTCTGTAAGTATTTGGCTGTGCTCCATCGGATAGTCCAAGCGAATCTGCAATCATGACTCCACCACCACCACCACCTTCACCTCCACATCCCCATACTCCATCATTGATTGTCGATCCGTCGCCAGTGTAAAAGTGGATCGTATCGTTCAGAAATGCATCTTCTTTCCTGAATGACCTCCATCGCCACCACCACCTCCACCACCACCTCCATCACCACCTCCACCTCCCCCTCGCTAGCCACCTCTACCTCCACCTCCATCTACCACATCCATCCACTCCGTTATTGATTTTTTGATCCGTCGCCGGTGTAAAAGTGGATCGCATCTTCCAGAAATGCATCTTCCCCGAATGACCTCCACCTCCACCTTTACCTCCACCTCCACCTACCACATCCACACACTCCGCCACTGATTTTCGATCCGTCTGGAGGGGTGTGTGGTGTAATCAGCATTTTCTGGGGGGAAATTATAGAATTTTTCAGACTTTCAGGTTCGTGCAGCAAAATGGCAGAAACATGACTTTGTAGATGCGTTGATGTAGAACGCACAAAAGCACTGTCAGCTCTGCATATAGGGTATTCCACCATTCAAAACCAAAGCAAATGGACAGTTCTTTTGTTTCAGAATTTTCACCATAAACCCGTGTCCGTGCGGAATTATTTACATCGACGCACAGCAAATGTTTAAGTAAGCGCAACTAGATATCCGCCTTCATGGACTGTTGTTCTCTCCTAGTAGTCATCATCGAAATCTTTTGATCTCTTTCTTTAGATACACGTATTCATCTGGCCATTTATCCAACCATTCGGCTGTGCATTTACCACCACCACCACCCCGTACACAAACAGCACCAAGTCAAGGCTGAATTTTTATGGCAAAAAAAAAATAAAAATAAAGGCAACGACTATGACGACAAAGAAACGACGTAACACACACCAAATGAAAGGGGGTAGGGGGGTGACGAGTGATCCCTTCGATTAAAGTGTTAATCTTCAAAATGTGTTGCCCACTAGTATCGACGGATAATAGCACACAGCAAGCACAGAAGAATAGACAAAAAGAGATGGGAAAAAGCAAAAAAAAAAAAAAAAAAGATGCTAAAGATTCAATAGGGGCGCGCATCAAACCAAGCGGAAACGTTAACTTTACCCTATTGCCTCGGTGTGTGCAAGTGTGCGTGTGTATCTTTCTTTCATTTTGTTACATTTGTCATTTGGTTTCATCTTCTATCACCATTTTGCTTTTCTTTTTTGCGAATCGAAAAGGAAAATAGAAGAAAAAAAAACTCCGTTCGGCTCTCATCAATTCGCCCCTTTTCTTCCGTGTGTCCTATCTATTCTCTATCGACAAGGACATTACAGACTTGCGTTCATTTACGCTAAAAAAAATTTAACCATTCGGAATAAATCAAGTGTGTAGGTATGTAAATCAGACACTGCCATCGACCATCATCCCCGTACGTGTCACACACAACACACATCCTCGTGTGAGTAAAGGTCCCCTAATAGGTTTATTATGCTCTCCCTCCAATGCACACACAGTGCGTATACGCAACAAAAAAAAACTTTGATAACGCAAAACAACTTTTCGCCAAAAGAGGAGATAATATTTTTCGATTTTGCTTTCTTAGGCGACGATGAGAACGGATGTGGACGATGACTATGACGAGCTATAGACCCGCACATTTATGCCACCCATAGAGTTATAATAGTTAACAGAGTGGGGGTAGACGACGACGAACCTATCGGATGGAGGATGATATGCGGGATGTAAAACTTTTTCCGACACACAAAATCCCTGCGCTGCTCTCTCTCCTGGATGAGAGTATAATTTATTCTAATTTCTGTTGAACTGGAAAAGCTAAGTAGTTCTTTCCTTTTTTTGTTTTTTTTTTTTTTTTTGATAAAAAGATACAAATTGCACAAAAGAAAGCAAAGCCGCAGTCTTGTCTTGGACCATCATATCGGTTTCTGGTTCTTGAATTCTGTTTGGATTCTGACTCTCTTGGGCGTCTCTCTCGATTCATTATTCAACGCCGCAAGGAATAATGGGTGAGATTTTTACGTCACGCGGTGGCTATATTCAATTTTCTGTCCATCTATTCATCTATTTTGAGGATAAATGGGGAAAGTTTCCCCCAAGTTGGATGGATGTCGAATTATTTTTTTTTCTGCAAAAAATTTCGCAAACTTATGACAAGCTATGACGAGTGGGAAGAGTTTTGTAGTAATTAATTGGAATTTTTGAGATAAGAGTGGACTGCCTTTAATGCCCCCCCCGCTGACAGGATTAATGGTTTGCGTCTGGACTAATGGCGCATTCCGTCCCTCGTTTGATCCTTAAACTTGGAGAGGTTGAGTGTCGCTTTTCTTTATGAACCAGCGACTGCAGTCGACGGAGGTGTGCTTGCTTTTCAGACGACATCCACATATGCCCGCTGATAGGATTAATGGTTTGAGTCTGAACTAATGGCGCATTCCGTCCCTCGTTTGATCCTTAAACTTGGGGAGGTTGAGTGTCGCTTTTCTTTATGAACCAGCGACTGCAGTCGACCAAGGTGTGCTTGCTTTTCAGACGACATTCACATATGCCCGCTGATAGGATTAATGGTTTGAGTCTGAACTAATGGCGCATTCCGTCCCTCGTTTGATCCTTAAACTTGTAGAGGTTGAATGTTGCTTTTCTTTTATGAACCAGCGCGAGTGCAGTCGACGGATGTTTGCTTCGGAACTCGGCTTGGTTCAGGTACCCACCCACCCAATGAATTGTTTGAGTTCCGAATGAGGCTCTACATTATAAGGTGCCTAGCACTACTTTAAGCAACTCAATCTAGAAAGTAAGGCCGAATGAGGTGCAGATGTTTTGTTTGTTGGATTGAGGAATTTCAAGCTTTTTTGAGGCTGTAACAGGCAGAAATCTTCGAATCCGCTCCCGAGGAACAGCGCAGTAGAGACCACAATCAACACGATTAATGAATGGTTGTGAGATAAGATAACTAGAGCTCGGTGTAAACATCGCGAAGGCCCTACCCTACCCAAGGCAACAACCTCCCCAATAGGATGATAATTAGAACAGAGTTATTAAATAAAAAAAAATCCAATGCCCCGTCGCCACCGCCTCTACCACGATGAAATTTACGGGTTTCGATTCCTTTTTTTTTTATTCCACTAATCCAGGATTTAAACTCGGTTCCCACCATCAACATCAACACCAAACCATGTCTCTATATACTCAACTACGCTTGATGCGACTTGATGTCAATAATGAAACACAACGACCACACTTGCCTCTGGATTTCAATCCTCTTGGTGGCCTCGCTAGGATAAATTGAGCGAACACTGTATGTGCTCGGTGGTTATGGCAATAGAAAAAAATGTTCGTACATATCCAACTAGGAGATGAGGAGGAAGAAAAAAAACCAAAAAAAATCAAAAAAAAAAATTCAAAAGGATTTCGTGTTCCTTGTTCGATGGGAAAGCAGTACCAGAGAGCAACGCCACATTCACCATATCCCATCGAACGTGGCGAATCAGCTCTTTTAACGATTTGAATGGGAGAAGGGGGGAAACTCCCCCCCCCCCCACCGGACTGGGAAAAGTCAAAGCTAAGGAGTGTTTGTGCAACTTTCAAAATAAAATAAAAAAATAAATTCTTTAAACGAAGTGGAAGGGGGAAGTCCTTTCTACTCCTTGTGTCCGCCTCTGCTTCCGTTTTTTTTTTTGGGTCTTCTCTCGTCCTTCCTGGGTAATGTCGCACATTTTAAGCGCGAATCGAAATGGCTAACATTGAAGTAAATTAAAATCTATTGGATTGAGGGAATGTTTCCCCCCCGTGGTCGCCCCCATTCATTGCCAGCGCAGCAGACAATGATTAGGGTTTCCTCGGGTACGGATAGCTTATTGCGTGGCAATTGGTAGTTTCACTTAAATATGAAACGTTATAAGTTACAATACTCTCCAGTGAAATGCGAGTCATCGTGGAAGGTAAGTTCAAGGTAACGACGACGCTGGGGTACACGGGCAAAGACAAATTAATGAAATTGAACATTTGCACGGTCGAAATGGGTGGTGGACGTGTGTCCTTTAGTTTAATGCGCGCCTCAAATTTCTGAATGCCAGAGGAAAAGATATTTCTTCAGACTGACACTCGGCAGACTGGAACCGGGCTCAAGTAGTCAGGTGGGCAGGTTCAAATGTCAGCAACAACTAGTGGGTTGAGTGACTGATTCGGGTTCGAATACCACCTACGATTGGAACTGAGGACACGACTCTCATTTTCATGTCATCGCCGGACGAGAATTTGAGTCAGTGGCCGCGCCTTGGTTGAAGTCGTTCTTACGTTGGACCCCAGAGCATACTGATTTTGGTTCGAATCCCACCTTAGATGCGGCCTGAGGATAATAGACGCACGACTCTCACTTACATATCATCGTAGGACGAGAATTTGAATCAGTAGTCGCACATTGGTTGAAATAGTTCGTACCAGGGGCCCAGAGCATACCCCAGAGACGCGGACAACTATCACTCTTCATCGCGAGAATGGTTCCCTTCAAGTTCAAGTGGTCGCATCTTCTAAAATTTTTCGTGGATTTTTGTGGCTATACAAGGAAGCCGAACGAAATCGACGATGTCCTGTCACCTCGCCAAAACCATCAATTGGACGTCGAACTAGATTAGTTGCTTGCTGAAGCCCCACCTTAGGTCACCACATGACAAGAAGTCGCCAGCAATAGTGCGATAGGACGTAACACAGCATGAGGTATCGTCCACCACCACCATTTGTCGGATTCTTTAACATGAAATCAATTGCATTAGGATTTCATCTCTCCATTCCTTATTTGATTTGTTGTCCCAACAAAGTATATGTCACTCCCAAAGTCTCGCCCAAAGAATAACCCATCTAGGGACCTCTACAAGCCATTTCATAACGACACTTCCCAAAAGTATAATGTTAAACCAAGTTTACAAGGGTCATTCTATCAAAGACGCGATGATTTCTAGTACCATCAGCCCCCCGCCCCCCCGTCGCTCCTTCCCCAACGTTATAAGCATTTAGGACTGAACCCCTTTAACTCTTTAAGGCATTATTCTAGTTTTAGTTTGGAGTTATTTTTTTTATTTTTAGAGTTTTTAAGTGGAAAAATAAACGAAAGAAAATGAAATCCCTGCTTAATGTATGCCACCCTAAGCACACACACATACATACGCAAAGAGAGAGGCAGGCGAAGACCACCATTTTAGTGGAGAGTTTACATTTTATAACGACGAACGAATCAAAAAAGCAAAACATACCGAAAAAAAAAGGATAAATACTCGTATATCTTTGGAAAACTGAAAGAGGGGGGGGGGGGTGAGGCACAGAATAGAATGTGGTCAGCAGCTAAGGCTTATCCCTAATAGAGGTGGCCTGGGGGCCAGACTCCCTCTCTCTATACACAAGCTTATACAACAGGACTTTGGGCATTTCCTTGTTGTTTTTGATTTTTTTTTTTAACCACACTAACACCATCATCGGGGTGTACGAAGGGGGGAGGGAGGGAGAAGAAAAGGTTAGGCAAATGAACCTTAAACCGGGGGGAAAAGCCTGAAAACGCAAGGAAGACGGGTATAAGAATACAGAAGAAGCACACATAAGGCGTAAGAGGAGGAGGAGGAGGAGAAAATCAATTTTTTTTTGCTTAATGCCTTCCCTCGTTGTAGACTTTGTATTTATTTCACCAGAGAGAGACTGGTGTGTTTGTAGATTTTTAGGGTCTTGCCGGCCTTTGAATAAGGGTTTCATGTCCGGGAAGTTGGCACACGAGAAAAACGAGGCATTTTACCGATTAATGTGTAATTATTATACACGTTACCTTGTGACTTGGAATAGAGAGAGAAAAAGAGAGAGAGAGAGATCGATGTTCTTTTGTTTTGTGTCGCCACACAGTGGGCCTCTTAAAGCAAGGACTAGTCAGTTAAGACCACCGCGGTTAATATTGTCCTCTTATCGCGGAAAGAAGATTCAATTTCCCGCACCACTCACATAAGGTGCTGGTTCCAATATTCTCAACAGCACACAAGTGTCACTGGTTGTGGGATGAGAAAGAGTATGATGCTGTTTGCAAGTATGAAAGAGGACAGGGGGAGGGGAGGGGAATACTTGAAAAATGTGGGCGATTGTCCGAAAGTGGTAGGTAATTTATAACCGAAGACAAGGGCAGAGATGAATAGTTTCCCTTTTGCTTCCTTTTTTTTCCTTTTTTTCTATACAATTCCATGGTTCCGTTCTTGTAAAAGGATATTTTCCTATCTTGTGACCCGAAAGGAAAAAAAAAGAAAAGAGGAATAGAAGGAATAACCTTTCGTGTGAGTGAACATGTGTGTATCAAATGTTGGTTTTCATATTGATTTCTTGTTGTTGATGCAAAGATATGGATTTTTATAGAAATTTCCCTAGTAACGGTCCTGTTGTTGGACAATTATTTCCTAAATTTAGCTTTTTTTCCCGTTGACTTACTGTGATTTAATCTGTTGAATTTGTTTCATGCGCCTAAAAGTAGGCAACGAAATAGAGAGTGTGCAGTTGAAAGTATGCAACGAAATAGAGAGTGTGATCCTGGATCAGAACACCTGACTGTGCTGTTGAAAGTAGGCAACGAAATAGAGAGTGTGGTACGACGAATCTGTCCTGCAACAGCTGACATGGGTTCTAGCCGACAAATCTGTTTCCAAATACATGCTCTCGACCTCATAAGATGGTAGACAGGGACTTTTGTCCATCTGGAATCAAAAACATTAAAATTCGCCGCCACAACTTCAATAGTTTTGAAACCGCCAAGTGATGGCGTTGTAAAGGAAAGGGTGGAGAACTTAAGGACAACCAAAGACACAGAGGCCAGAAAACGACCACAAAAATCCAACAAATCTTGGCTGAAATCAGACGTCTCACCAGTGAACTGATTACCTTATGGCCTAAGTAGAGCAACGAATCAAGCCAAATGGAGAGAATTCAATGGATAGTAACTTCTTCTTCTAAGGCCTCCTAAGGCTACGCTTAGCTAAAGGATCAGTCCCTTAGAATCCGTTCTCTTCGTCGCATCGACCTACAACTCGATGGAATACACGCTTGCTTATGAGAAGTGGGCCATCCGCCATTTTCTGTGCGGCATTTGATCACATCCGCCGTTTCAACGCATACTTCGAGGACTTGCCGCCGTCTATCATAGGGCTAGGTCTTGGAACTACAGTCCGAAGTGGACCTGAGCCTCAATCAACAAGCGTCTTAAGCCAGCTAAACTTGAAACTTTATGCTACAAACCACCATGACTGTAATAGAATTCATGGTACAAATTTTGAACAATAGATGGTGTTCACAACGACTACTACGAGCCCATGTCTCGATGGTTTTTCAAAAAGAAACTGTCAAATCCTTGCCATAAACTTAAGCATAAATCCCCCACCCCCACTCCTACTCGCTTCCTTTATCGAATTCAAAACTTCCCCCCTGTTAATACTTTAGTTTATCGTCCCGAGACAAAGACCATGTCCATTTAAATAAAATATTCAAACACCTCATCGTCCATTAAGCAAATAGACTTTCGAATCACTGTGTCAAACACACACACACAAATATTAAAGGATCAAGTCCAGATGCACTGACAAAAAAAAATAAACTTAACGCTCTCACAATCCCTCTTCTGTGTGCCTGGGATGCATGATGGGGGAAAAAAAAACGAACATCTGCTGAAAAGCCCCCCGTTCTCGTCCACATTGTGTGACGACACATCCTTATCACATGTAACAAATCTGCTCACCAAATAGCAACACACCACACCATCTGTACAAGAGAAGTAAAACATGTTTAGGGTGGCATGAAATAAGGACGAACAGAAAAAACAGCGCACAGCTCAATAAAAAAAAATAAATAAAAAAAACGCCAAAGCAACCATGAAGGATCCTGTGAACAACAGAAAAAAAAAAAAAACCACACGTTGACACGTTGACTGGCTAGACATACTTTGTAATATTCACTCACAAGCATCCTTCAAGTTGTATGTCGTGCCTCTGTGGTGGATAAAAACGAGCATTTTAAGACCGTTATTCATTATTTTTTTGCAAATCATCGTCAAGGTTTCCCAACTTGTTCATTTCGACTTATCAAAGTGTGACTTGTTGCCAGGGACCACAGTTGGAGGTGTAGAAGGAGCTGTTCGTACAATGAGACAATCGAGAGAGATCCATCATCAAATTCGTGTACACCAATGGGAAGTGAGAAAGGATTTTCTCTCGAATCACCTCCACTCATGAGTCGCGATAATGGGACACTTTACCGCTCAAACGTCCCGCCTCTCAGCACCGGATTCGAGATTGCTTTGTGCTTGCAACGTCTTATCAACGGCCAACGACAGCAAAAAAGACTTCACTCTCGGATCACCACTCAAATGTCCCGTCACTCAGCCCTGGATTCAAAGTGACTTTGTGCTCTTGCGTTCAGATCCTCCTAAGAAGCTGAAGTCAGGAATCTCGAGATTCAAAAAAGCGGCCAGAGGACACTCACCAATGAAATGTGAAGCAAAATATAGGACATTGGGTCAAAGCGAAACCTTAGATCACACTACAAATAGACCATACGCGTCAGCCGAGCTGTTGCCTACGCCAGGACTTCTAAAACTGATGTGGGTGTCCGATCATAAGGTAGAGGGTGAGCAAACATTGATCAAGTGGAGTCACATTTTAACCTAGACCCTGGCTTCTATCAGTGGTTTAGCAGGTGGCAGACGAATCCCATGAATCTTCGTTGACTACACTTAGAAGATGAGATGTTGGACTTCCAGAGCACCTTCCAAATTCATAACCACGCCCTGGCAAAAGCCAGAGTTAAGGTGTACCAAACTGAATGACGCGTCGGCCTCAAAATCAGGATGGAGAAATTTGCTAAGGGAATCCCGGACCGGGACTGAAAGAATGCCACATGCGGTACCGTATCCTATTCAACAATTACGCGTGTGGGACTGTCAGTCAATCTGCCGCGAAGAGTAATTCAAGCCGACAACCACATTTGTTTATCATTTTGTATACATTACAGTTATTCATCAAGTTTTTCTCTTTTTTTTTGCTTTCAATCGGAGGATATAAATCCTCCACCGCCAGGACCACCATCATTTTCATCTCTCACTGGCATTATGTGGGACCACAGTGTGGTATTTGCGTGTTTGTGAGTGTGTGTCACGAGAGTTTTCAGTTGTCCCCCCGGCAGCATGAGATAGTGAAACGACATATTCTGCTACGGATACAGGCATATACATCTTTTCGACACCTATTACCGGCTGAGAGAGAGGGAGAGAGAGAGCCTCACCAAACATATTAGACTTTGAAAGTGTGTTCCCATTGTCCGCAAAAAAAAAAAAAAAAACTCAGATCCTTACCTGATTAATGGACTTCCTTGTGAGGGTCCCATGGTTCTCCTTTAAGAGTGTATTCGACCCGTTTGGGATACAAAAGTGGATACAAATTGCAGTTTTATTGCGGAACATGTTATGAAAGAGTCCTGTGTGTGTGGCTCTCAATGGCTATCCATTCAAATTAGGAAACTGTACCACTTGTCAACCAAAAAAAAAACGGAACCATACCCACTCGCGCAATCGGATAATAATTCATCTCGAGACCTCGGAATACAACAACAACGAGAAAAAAAAATCAATTTATCTCGATGAAAATAGATCCAAACACAGTTCCAGTCATCAACGTCATCATCACTTCGAAGCCCACCAAAGCTCCTGGCTGAGTAGGTACATACATACTTCTGTTACCTACGCTTCAACGCATTTGTTGTTTTCTATCATTTTTTGTTGTTGTTCTTGTTGTTATTCTTTTCTCAATGACAAGGGGGACACAGTCGGTCGGTGGTGTTAGGTTTTCTTTTTGACAATTTATCTTAAGTGTGTACGCACACCACACAAGGGATGGCGCAAGAGAGATCCTCTTAGATTATTTCGTATAATTGATTGGAAATTGAGTAAAGAATACCACACACATACACATGCATAAGTTTTGAGACAGAAAAAAAAAGTTATTTCTCGGTTTTAATTCGTTGGAAACAATTAAAAAGATGATTTGAGCTCGGCACCCATAGGAAGGTGGTTTCGTAGAAATACAATGGAAACAACAGGATCGCACAAGGACGAGGCTATTTTTATTCGTCGAGTTTTGAAAGAAAGTTTCGTGTAAACACTTTAGAAATGAAAATTTCACCACCACTTCCCCCACGCCATGCCAAGCCCCGCCTGGGGTAAATAGACGAATTAACGTTGAAATTTTGATTTACAATGCGTAGGAACTAGAAGAGAGCTCGTGAAATTAAATTTGAATCACGTCGCGCTACGTTCCACATTCCGCTGTGAGTCCGCTGTGAGTCCGCCATAGTCCGCCACGGTCCGTCACAGTCCGCATTGTTCCGTTTTCACTCAGTTAGTGGACCTATTTGGTCTAAATCTGGAAGAGAAGTCGTGAAATGACATTTGAATCGCGTCGCGCTACATTCCACATTCCGCTGTGAGTGCGCCATAGTCCGTCGTATCTTCTGCTGTGGAACCTAACTATGACTGCAAATTCTAACACGTCCAAGGTTCAAATTTAGTGGAAACAAACAAAGTCAACTGCTAGTCTGACGACTTTTATTCACTCAAAGGACATCGAGAACCAAAAGAAAAAAAAACACAAAAAAAAACTCCAAAACAGGACACAAAAAGCAAAGATTTCCCCAATTGATTGGGGGGATATCTCGTCACTAACACTGTTAACAAATTATCAGATTAAGACTTAATATACCCAATGGAATTCGAAAATGTACAACAAAAACCCCCCCCGTTGCCGCCGCACCCTAACATCCTGGCAAAAGGAATGAATTCCTCTAATTTTCATTCAGGATATCAAATACCATACACATACCGCTTTAATTCGAGGACCCATAAATAACTAACATTTTGCATCCCACCCCTGCGAAGAGTTGGGTACCAAAAAGTTTTGTATGTACGCTCCTGTGATCTGTGGATGATTGGGATGGGAGATGGTGGTATGTTGTGTGTGCGTGTGTGTGTTCATATCCACAAAATACAGCTCACCCAGCATTTAGATGATGTAAAGTTTGGAAATTGCTATTTGAGTAAGCTACCCCCGCCCCCAGCGTCTCCCTCGGAAAGGAAATTCCAAATTTGCGTATGTAAACGTGGGAATATGGAAGTAGGAGCCCCACCAATCGACCGACATTGCCTAATCTAATGAGATACCACTGGACTGTGATCGCGAAAAGTCTGGCGTGGGTAATTGGTCGTGATCCTAAATTGACTGCGTAAATTTGATTGTGCAACATACCGACATTGCCTTATCTAATGAGACACCACCAGACTGTGATCGCGAAGAGACTATCTGACATGCTGGAGTAGGTAGTTGATCGTGGTCATGAATTGACTGTGCAGCTTTAACTGGGCAATTTTGACTGTGCAAAATTTGTTTGCGCATTTTTTCTTGAAATTCTTCCATTTTATCATGCGATAATCTTACATTTACTTGTATTAAATCAGAACATTCCACCGTTCTACAAACACACACACACACAGTTCCCAAGTTCCCAACACTGTGACACACAACTCATTTTGAAATTCTTTCATCTGCTTTCGTGCATCTTTATGGAGGAATGTTGTCTAGAGAATCGTTTTGTGCACAAATGATGATAATCAGTTGTCCTTTTTGGCCATGTGGATGTATGTGTGTTTATGTGTGGGTGGGCGGTTGGTGTATATTTTTATCCCTAAGGAGGATTGAAAGAATTTATAATTCTTTTTTTGTTCCTTCTTCATCGTCCTTGTTGTCCTGTTGATGCCACTTTGGTCCTTTTTTTACATTTGGTTTATGATATTAAATATTATCAGAGACAAGAGAGAAAGAGAGAGTGCGAGAGAGAGAGGAAAATCGGTTAATAAAAATCAAAATTTGTTTCGAGTCCCTCCCTGACTTAAGAATGTTGATGATGATGATAATGATTATGACGATGGTGGTGATGATGATGTTAGTGGCATTTTGTGTATGTGGGTGTTGAACATACACAACACACGGTGTTTTTATTCATGTTTGTGTGTGTTTGCCGGAAGGAGAGATTGGCATAACTTAACTTTTGAAAGTGGAAGTCATGAAGTATGGCTCTATGGGAAAAGTTATGCAATATATGTTATAGAACCTATCTCCCTCCACCGTTGGACAGGTATCTTATGTTTGAAGAAAGTTCTTCTTAATGAGTTTTGATTTTAGTTTCAATTTGCTTGATGAGGACTTTAGTATCAAATAACTCACTCCATTTCCTTCGGCTTGTTGTACAATTTTCATTTTTTTTTTATCTCCAAAATTCTTACCGTTAACTCATCTGAATAACAATGGAGTTTGGCACTTAGCCAACATATGATATGTTATGCAATTCCTATGCCTTGTCCCACGACCATAAAGTAGCCTATTGTCATTTTTTTTTTTGTTGACTCAGTACATTTGCATAAACATAGACTTTGCATCCTCCGATATTGTTCCAAGTCCTTCCACAGGATATTTTTTTTTTTATTAAAATCCACGACGCATTCCATTTTAATTTGTTGGTCTAATAAGATTGCCATTGTCGTCCTCATAATAAAAAGGAAACCCTCTCACATATTTGATTACAAGGCAAGTTGGAGGTTCAAATATAGAATTAAACGGATGAAATGTCCACCACCAAGGACCACCACACCAAGGAACGTTACATTGTGTACGATATCAAAATAAAATTAAACGAAAAGGAAAAATGAAAACTTGTTTAAATTGCTTTTAACCACGAACAGGAGAGAGCATCAGTAATAATTAGGTTACGTTAGGTAGATGGTTGCCTTGTGACGTTAGTCCATGTCTGTCATGTAGACCAACAGTTGGGTCCCGGGAACCACTCAGAAAGTCCTCTTAGTCCTCGATATTACATTAATTATCCAGGCGAGCGTAAGACAGACAGATAGATTCAATTTCTTCCTTGTACCTGCAGCTTCTACAAATAGTCCTTGTGATGTTCATCGGTAAATGTGCAGAGTAAGGGGAAGCTGCGTCATCTATTGGAGAATCGCCATATTGGCTCTGCCTACTTTGAAGGTACGTATTAAAGTTGCCAAGTCTGGTTAGACACTGAGTTCCGTCTATTCAACGTCCACCTTTCTCTTGTTTCAGAACTCCATCACCCTTGCCACTGTTGCTTGGTGAGCTTCTTGGCCATGTTACGTCCCTAACCAGTCTCTCCGTCCACCTTCATCTAGTTGCAGACCTCCATCGCCCTTGCAACCGCTCACTTCTTGGTGAGCTCCTTCGCCTCCTTCGATGGGAGTCACTACCTCTACTTGCTACTCAGAGAGCTCTACGTCTCCTGTATTTCTCTTGCTCTAGTACATCGGCCAAGAAGTCTTGCAACTGGCTACGATGAGCAAGAGTCATCCCAGGTATTTGACAGCAATTTTGATGGTTATTACCTACCTAGCCTACTTGGATCTGTCTCCTAGTCTCTTCTGCCGCCAGACTAAGGCCATGCACGCGTCTCATAAGTTGATTAAGCCTTTTCTGTGCACCTGCGGTGTCTGTTGCTACAATCACCGCGTCAATGTCATCCTGATTAAACAGTGATTGCCTCTCTTTGGGTTCCATCGTCAGTATCGTATAACAGCTCCCGGTTAACAGTGGCCATGGCTACAGGTTTTGAGTCTGTCTGTCATTTGGCCATCTTTCCCTCATCCATCGAAGGATTCATCGTATCTATTCTCTCTCTGCCTCTCCTGTCACTCATCATCTTCACTTTTGGGCATCATATGACTTTTTCTTCCAAACAAATTGCAGCTCCCTGCCTCCCTCAACGTCTTCGGGATTTTGTTACTTTTTTGTGAGCGCATTCCTTCGCTGGCATTGTTCCTTTGGTCCGTTCTTTCCATTTTCCTCTCTATCCCCTCCCTCTCTCTCTCTCTTGACTGATGATGGAATGGTGGCAGCCGACAGATGAAATTTGGTATGAAAAGGATGAGAAATCACAAGGAATCCCTTACGTCCTTTGCTTATGTCTGCACCCGGAGAGTGGGTGGGGATGTATTCGGGTGGATAGAGATCGAATCAAGGATAAAAGGAGAGCTAGGGTTGCATTAAAATTATTTACATGACATGGTCGTATGTCAGCAATTTGTTAGTTCGATCGACCATGTGTGCAGTGGAGTCGATGGCTGGCATGGTCACATGAACCATCCACGAGTAGTTGACGACGACGGGTAACAAAAGAAGTCATCTAAGATGGTTTGGTTGAAGTACAAAAATAAGTCTAGGGATACGTGGAGTATAGACGCATTAGATGTCCTTAGAGACTGGAGACCACCAAATTTTTGAAATTGGACCTTAAAATTGGTCATTTTCAAATCTCCGCCCTAGAATGTAGTTGATCTCTCGATGAGAGGGTAGGCTAAGCGGTCCAAATGTCACCTACTTTGGGTGCCTGGACACAGAATCATTCGCGGCAACTGTATGGCTAATGAATTCGCATACATTTTTGACCAAAAATATCCCAAGTCCTGTTTCAGACTGATTTCTCCGGAACATGATGAGTCCTGACAAAATTTATCACTTTAGAACCGTTCTATTTCTGGATACACCTTGCAACACACACAAATCTTCACAATCTGCTCCCATAAAGCGCGTCATCAATTCCCTACACCAGCCTAACAAATGAGTATCTCTTCTCCATGTGTGCAAAAAGGACCCCTCCCCCTCCTCCTCATCCTCCTCTTCATTCAGATGACATAAAATATTTCAAAAAAAAAGGTTCCACTTCCAAGGAAACAATGAGAAAAGTGGAAAAGGAACAATTTTTACTCTCCATTTGGCATCCTGTCATTGATTTCATTCTTTTCTTGTGGGACCCGCTTCAAGTGTCCTGTGTGTGTTGTTTGGGGTGAAAAATCTAAACTTGCCGTGTGTCCCGCTGTGCTCTGTAAGTTTACAATCAGCGGGAGATGAATACATATATACCTTTCCAAGGACCTTTTCTATTCGCTGCTATCAATACCAAGTCTATTTCTTTATTTTTTCTTTTTTACCCCACCACCCACACGTTGTACGCACAAACAAGGACACGATAGTATGTGACAAAACAGCAGCAAATCCAATCGCTTCATCGCTGCAGGAAATCACTCTTATAAATCCAAATGAGAGGCGAAACGGAATTTTCGAAATTGACTTCCCCACCCCCCACACAACACTTCTCAAAGCGTGTTTACAAAACGCATTTGGCAACGGTTCGCCGTTTGTATGCGAAAGGACGCAGAAAGGACATAGAAATGCAATATTTTCCCCATCAATGCGGCGTAAATGAAGGCTTTCCATAGCCTTCACGTGCCGGAGAAGCAAAAATTTGATTCAGTGTTGCCATGCAATGAATGGTAGGCCTTGCAGCAGTCTTAACACACTCACACACACACAACCTTCCTTTTTCAGTGTTCAATCCATTCTTTTGTATTTTACAAACGCGCCATTTGTGATCAATTAGCGTAAGTGTACTACATCCTGCTGTGGTCGGGAACAATGATGCATAGAAATACTTGGAAAGGAACAGCGTTTGCAGGTTAGGTTAGGATGGCAGGCTGCTTCGACCAGAGGAAGTCCACATCGATCTGTGAGTTCTACCCGCAAAATCAGACCGGAAGCTTATTTTGAAGCGCTGACCCTTCCTCGAGCTGAGAGAGCTGGACACGTACAGTTAAGGTGGAACGATATGGAGGAAGCTGGCTCCTAAGTAGGCACTTCCTCGTGGGAAAATCGTTGGAAGGAAACTGGCTCCTAAGTAGGCTCTTCCTCGAGCTGAAAGAGCTGGTCCCGTACAGCGAAGTTGGCGGTGTATGTTCAAAGAAGTGTATGAGCGAATACACCAACCAGCTCCTATGGATATGCTACAAAAAATGTAAAACCTTCGTTTCTGCTCGTTTCTTGTCGGGAAAAAGCACTTTTTTTGTGGTCTCCAACGTTGAAGATGATGATCTCCACCCTCCCTCCCTCCACTTGTCTTACATCCAGCGAATGCATCACCTGAAGATTTTTCACTTTCGGGACAAATGACTTCTACAAAGTCACACACACACACACAGACATAAGAAAAGATACAAAGTACGTAACACACCACATGCTAGCTTGTCTTTGGGGTTTTTTGTGATGAAGATGCAAAATAGTCCCGTTCCACGTCACCCCCGGCCAACAAAGGACACACACCGGGAGCAAAGGCGATACACGGCAAAACAGCATAAAACCAAAAAAAAAAAAAAGAAAAGACACCACCGATGCCGATGCCATACAAGATGGTGGTGATGGTACACGTTGGTAATGGTGTCGTGGTGATGGCGCGGTGCTGCCTCATGCATGCTCATGGGTGGTGAAAGAAAATTCGGGAAGATTGTGCGGTGTGTGTGGCTGCGGGATGGACCAATACTAGTGTGTGTGTGTATGTGCGTCGGCGAGGAAGGGGAAAAAACTTGCAAAGGATTTTTATCGTTCCATCGGGAGCCTTTGATAGATGAATGAACATATTGAAGTCAATGTTTGGGTAAATTGATTCAGGCATTATGGTAATTTCTTCATTCATTCGTTCATTCATTCATTCATTCTCGGGATTTATCCTCAAATAGTTGTTGTTGTTGTTTTTGTTGCTGTTGCTGCTGCTGCTGTTGGTGTTTCTTAAGAATGTTTGTTCTTCTTATCTCCTTCCCCCCATGCCTTTGATTTTGCATTTAGTGTGTAGGGTGTGTGGGTGGTTTTTTTTTTTTACGTTTGGCCCACCCACTACCCATTTTGCAAGCATTGTCAGCGTATGAGGGAGGGGGGAGGTATGGCTCATATAAATGTGAGCAATTACCCCCTTGTGGTACATAAATATTGGCGAGTGCTGACACATGGTTCTTGGGGTTGAGAATGGGGTACATACATATGTGCGTGTACTGTGTGCCAGCGGATGACTCTCCACTGAAAGGTTGTGTGCGGGACGGGGTCCAGGGCCGGAGTGATGAATTTTCTATGCAGCCGCGATTTTTTTTTTCCTTTTTTGGTTTTGTTTGCTTTTTTTTGCATAAAAAACCGCCAATTTGATGGCTTATTGTGCTGTCATGAGTTATGGGAAGGAATTTATTTCTTGAATTACGCCGGGGACTCTGCATGTGTGTGTGTGTGGGATGTATTTATGTTTCGAAATATTATGCGAGTCCTGTGTGTAAGTCATATACAGAGTCTTGAGGCCGTAAACACGAAGGAGATTGAATTTATTATTGGATTGTTGCGCTCGCTATTACGTGGACACACGCAACATAATCACTCCTTTGCTGCACGCGCTTGCCGCTGTGTCCAGCGTAACCTTGGAAGCGAGGGGGAAGTACACTGCCAGCACAGAAGAACATTTAAAACATTTTTGACGTAAAAACAGATGTAAAACGGAAAAGTTTATGCGGCTCAAGTTTGTGTGTGTGGGTGAGTCCTTTGATTTGACTTCCAAGAGATGGTGGAACTCAACACAAGAGCATCTCTGCAGCAATTGATGTGTACAGTGTTAGGAGCAACATTGGGGAATAAGCGGAGGAAGTGCGGAGAGACAGCGGAATGAACGAGTTGACTCTGTGGAGGATCAACAACAGGTGAAAGATGGAACATTCCAATAGAGCAACTGTGGAATAGGAACGGAGAGGCAACGGAATCCAGAACCACATTGTCCTAGTGTCGATTGAACTCTTCTGCGATCAGCAACTGAAGTAGAAGTTGCTGTCCCGTAAGTTCCACCAGAAATACGAGTCGAAATGTTGTTCAAACGTGCAATGGCAGACGGCGGATGACAAGTTTTGAAGCTTCACATCCTCTCACCTCTTCGCGAACTATCACAAAACAAAGTCCATAAGAGGTAGAAATGAAGACATCAATTACGTATTAGTTTCCAGCAGCCAACAATTGACTTACCATCCACCCCCCTCCGTCAAAACCACACACATCGTTTAATGATCCTACGTTAGCTTGTTCAGCATCAAGCGCACAAGCAGACACACACACACACATATATCATTTTGTCAGTTTCCCTGTGCTTGGGCACGGCCACCACTCTCTCTCTCTAACAGCATTCGTGTGTATTAGCGGCAACAAACAAACATAAATTGATGTTCGCTCTCACATCTATCTCTTAAGCACTTCTGCCGCCGTTTTTACCACCCATAAAGTGGAAAAATAAACTTCAAGAGGTTTGGGGTGTTGGGGGAGGGGGTGTGTTGGAACAAAAAAAAATAAAATAAAAAAAAATCTCTACTATAAGTACCAACATAAATATCCTTGTTGCCATTTCGATTTTTCGCCTTTATTGCCAAGCCAAGCCAAGCACACAAAAGGAACACAGGGCCAAGGGTAGGGAAGGCACAGGCACAGGCATAGGCATCCCCCCACACAGGATGAAGAACGCAAAGCGTATAATGAGGTATTCCATAAATTTTAAGTAATTTCCATTAAGCAGTTGAGATCTCTTCATCTCTCTCATTGTTTTCGTGGGCTTCCAACGGTGTTTTGTTGCTTAATTGATGTGTCTTTGGGTGGCTGAATGGCTTGTGGTGTCGTCGTCTTGTCGTCGTTTTGTCGTCTCCCCATATAAACCAATCTGTTGTGACATTCTGAATGGGTGCTGCCTGCTACCACTGTTCGCCTTCCTAATCAAAAGTGTGTAACATGTATCAGGACAAAACAAGAATACGAGTGTGATTATCCTTTAGCTGTGCGGACGAGTATATAAATTAAATGCCGATGAACGGAACGTAAAATACTGGTTCGTGGTTGTATAGAACTCTGTTATGATCGAACGTCTCTCTTGGTTGCGCGCTACTCTGTGTTCATCTCAATCAAATTGGATTCAATGGACCGAAACACGATGAAGGAGAGACGACCGAACAACAATGAGGAGTGCTGCACAGGAAACCCCACACGAAAAAGTTCCCCAGTTACACTTACAGGACAACGGTCGCGCGGTTATTATCGACATTCCACTTGGTTTCTCCTGTTAGTACACGAGTATTAATTAATTTTTTTTTTTTTATCAATTTGTATCTTCATCTCGACGATTCCCTGTGTGTTCAGTTCGATTTTCACTTCTCTTGTCCTCTCCCCCGAGTTATAGTAGATTTGTTAATTGTCCCTGGAGTTGTGGAAGTTGGGAAGTTGGACTTGGTGGGGGGCGGGGGGAGGAAATGCGCCTGAAGTATTTTTTCAATTAATGAGGTGAAAAGTTGGTTTTTCCGCGCTTGAACTTTTGTGCGATAATAATCGCATTAGCGACGGATGGCCGGAGGGAGGCGAGCGAAAACCATTAGGGGAGAGAGAAGCAAGCATGCAATTTTGTTGAACTATTCTCTTCTAATGTTGGGTTTAAGTTTTCCTTTGTCCCCCACTCTCCTAGGGGAACTGTTATTTTCTAAGGTAAACACTTCAAATTAACCATCCGCGAGGAGGGTTGGGTGTGAGCCTAGCTGTGAAAAGGAGCTACATACACATCAAGCAGGTACTTCACTTCAAATATCAATAGATGTCACTAGGTGTCACCCAAAGCATGTCTCTCCAGAAGGGGTTGTGTCATGGATAAATCGTTGGATCGCAGATGCCTTTCGCAACCAGATTGATAGATGTCGCTAGGTGTCACCCAAGATATGTCTCCAGAAGGGTTTGTGTCGTGGATACTCATTGGATCACAAATTCCTTTCGCGGCCACATCGATAGATGTCGCTAGGTGGCATCCAAGGCATGTCTGTCTAGGATGGTTTGTGCCATAGATGCTCTTAAGTCTCAACCTTCGAAGACAGAACCCTCTACTATGACACGAAATAAGGACCGCAGAAGTACAAAATTACGGAAGAAGTTCAACATATGTAGGTGTCAAGGTGAGGGCTCTACTGGTGGTTTGTTCCCTTTGACAAGGCGTACCAGTACTTGTCGTTTCCACTTGACTGCGACGAAAGTGCTTTAATTGCCATCTTCAGTGTGCCAATTCTTGAAGCCTGTTCCTGCTTCCATGCTATCCCCATCCCCTCTCTATGAATTCCATTTCGATTCCCTCCCCAGGTGTGGATTTCAAATACCACAAAACAAGTTCAAGCGCATTATGTGTACCTAATACCACCCCCCCTCACGCCCGGTTTCCATTACCAAACATCATCATCATTCCTGTTGTGTCCCAATGTCATACTCAATCAATTATGACTGGTTTTCGAGAATTTTTCGTTACCGTTTTTGAATTAGGTAATTGCCTGGGCAGCAAGTAATGATGGCAGCCCGGCTGCTGGATGTCATTTTTCATTTGTCATCCGATAGCATTGTGCTCTCGATGCGACAGATTGTGATTGGCGTATGGATGTAAAAATAATTTGTCGTTAAGCATATTGTTGTTGTTGTTGTGGTTGTTTTTTCCGGGACAAATAAAGTGTTATTGATGGATAGGATGACTTTTAAATACACATCCATTGTTAGAGGTTAGGTAATCAATATTGCAAGGCTGCCAAACGGTTGCTAATTGAAGCGTCGTTGTTGATGTTGTGTGCATTTGTAAAGAGTGGCTGACTACACTGATTGCAGTCAAACCGAAAACCAATGATGACATGTATCACCAGCGTTGGGGAGTATAGATCCCTTTTGTGACTCTCACATCCAACCAATCTTGACAACTGAGGTGTAAAAACGAAGAGAATTTCCTGGAACAGCGACGAATTGCATTTTCTCATCAATGGCATAGCATAAGACCTCTCAACATCGACTCCACAGTGAGGTCTTTGTCAAACTAAGGTCAATTGTTCGGTGAAAAATATAAAAGAAAACATTGCACACAGGACCTACACGCTGCCATCCACTGTTTCCGTGCTTTAATTAAATTTTATCTTCTCAAGGGTGGAAGAAGAAAACATAGACACACACATATACATATACCCCCCCTACCAACACAATATCGAATGCTCAGCACCATTGTCAAAGAATTTATATTAATAACATTTAATACGAAGGGACCAACGTCAAGGACTAACATGGAGAAAAAAAAAGGACAAACTCCCAACCCCCGTTGGGGCGCAATGGAAAATTAGGAACGCTATACCGAGGGCTTGGAACGGCAAATTTATGTAAAATTGCAGGCAAAGTGCAGCTCGCATAGAAACTTTAAGATTATAGGTAGGTGTACGCTCTTTCCTCATCTCTCCCTCTCTCTCTATCACGCCAAAAGCTAAAGCCAGCGACGATAATATTTATCTCAAGCAAACACCATTTAGGGGGATGTGTCTCCTCTTTGGTAGTAAAGATAGAAAAGCTTTAAAAAAAAGAACCTCAAAACACGGGACACAACATAAAGAAATTGACTGTCCACACGGCTATTGCCATCATTTTCCATTTTCCTTATGAAATTTCCATTCACTATACCGCTGCCACTGCCACTGCCACTGCCGCGCTGTTGCAATAGCTTTGCCGCAACGGGACACACACACACACATAGGAAAAAACGAATTTAAAGCCGGTCATAGTAAAAATGTTCAGCACGGTGCACTTAATTGCATCCGTAGATTGGTGGAATGTTAATTATCCACCGCTAGGCTAGGCTCTGTGTATGTGTGTGTGTGTCTATGAAAAAGTGTCATTAGAGCAACTCTCGCTGAACTAACTGGCAACGATAGCCAAACCATCTTTACCTACCTACACACTGGGGGATGGTGTGTGGACGGGGGTTTTTTTCTTTTTTTGAAACTCAAAACGGTCTGTAGGGTGCTGTTGAATCGATGGTATCACTGCTTTGTATAGCATTTTGGGTCAGTCCTCTCCACACTGAAGGACTTTTGTAACAGCTGCTGTTGTGAACTCTGAATACTGCACAATCTTGAATGCGCAATCACCATCGCATACTGTCAATCAGAATGAACAAGGACGAAAGAGAAGATTGGGAGACCTGCACTAATGCACCGTCTCTGCGCGTTCAATTGTATGCGATGGGTAGCCTATCTATACCCTTTCCAGACTACAAAAGACCAAAGGCGAGGTGAAAGACCACCTCCCAGCGGACAGCCTCTTGTTGGGAAGATATGTTCCTACTGCTGAGCGACCTATAGGTGGACTCACATGATGCTAAGGGGTTGTTGGAAGCTCCTTCTACAGATGTATCTGATGGTTAGCAGGGATGTTGAAAGGAAACACAATATTTTCCATGTTTTGGAGTACAAAAGCCATGAGACTTTGGATTATTATCCAGTTTCCTGTACCACTCCACTCCTTCAGTCCGAGGAAGGATCAACAAATTGACGAAAGACCAAACGTAGGGTAGTGCATGTTATACTCCCAATTGCCCCAAGGACCAACACTGGTCTTTAACAAATAAATATGTCTGTGTGTTGAAACTTGCATCCTGTTTGGTTGTTGAAGTTTATCCTTTGGTCTTCCTAACCCCCCATCGTCCCCCGGTTTGATAACAAAGTTTGCATAGTTGTGTTTATGCCCCCGTTGCCTGTGTGTGTCGGTTTTTTTGTTTGCTTATTTCGTTGTTAGGCTATGGTGTCCTTCTTTTAAGACATAAGAGTATAACTACTAGGTGTACCATTTTCGCGCGCATTCGCGATTATATAAAAGGGTAACGGGTTGCATAAAATTACCACTTAAAGTGAATTTAATGAGCAAACAAAAGTGTTCCCCCCAAAAATGGGTGGCCAATATGTTTGGGCGGCGGTAAGGTTGTTGGAGTTGAATACGATTCAAGCGAGGTGGACCCGGCGAAAGAGATCAATTTCAACGCGTAGGGTTGGCAACTGCAAAACTTCACACGATGTCACGAAACAACGAGTCTTGTCGTTACCTGCGTTCCATTTGTGATTTGTCGCAACAGGAATTGATTTCGTCCCAGAGTCCATAAATCGATGTGTCATCCCGGGTTAATAGACAAAGGAAAGGAGTAAGAGCGCCCATGCCTAAGATCTGTTCTAAGCATCGCTTTATATAGCTTGTCCCCATAAACACTGTTATCGACATTGAGTTCGATGAAAAGGGGTCGAAGGTAGTCAGAGAAGCGTTCATGAGTTTGGCAGGAATGCTTGGCCCCATAAACGCTGTCACTGACAGCTATCGAGACATTTTAACGCAAAGCCTTCAAGTACATGTCACTCCGATCTGCTACCAAATAGTACGCTCTAGGAATTTGACATTTTCGGACATTTGAACACGGAGGTCCCCTCGTTCATCGATAGTTTTGAGGTTAAACACACTTTTTCGTCTTGATTTTGAGCGTTTGTCATCTTGTCCTGCATCCGTTTATCACTCCAATTCAAGCTCTTAAAAACCTCAAGTGGCAGCACTAACAACAGAAAATCCTTTTAAAACCAATTGATTCGGGTTTTGAACACCTTAAAGCCCAAAATTTTCAAGCAAAGAAGACTAAATTTGTTCCGGTGGTGGTGGTGTGCATCCTTTTTCTTGAACTTTTCCCATTTACTTAAGTCTCCACCCAGTGTATGTGTGTGTGTGCGGTTTCACTTTTATTTTTTCCCTTTGAGAGGAGTCTTCTGTTCTTTGAGTAATATACACATTTCGTTTGACTTCCTTCTGCAGAATTTCCCAGGCGTACGGACGTGTACACTGTACTCGTACTGTGTGTGTATAGAGGCTCCTGCACAAGAGAGCATTTAGTTTCATAGTTTAACGGAAAACTGTGATAGGCGACACATGTACCTACACGCACATGTGATGAGGAAAAAAGTTGCTTTTTCACACGCCTCCGCTGTCATGTCCTTTTTAATGTGCCTTTAGCTGTGTTTTGATTTTTCTTTTCAATTTAACATGTGTGTGTGTGTGTGTGTCCTGCATTCTGTTGTGTACTTTTGTGATTATCTCTTTGTACACGCACATGTGTGCATCATTAGAATGTGGAGGTTCGGTATTATTAGCCACATAAAGGCGTATGTGTGTGTTAGTAAGATTCGAAGGTGAATACAATGCGCGTATGCATACAATTTGTGGTTTGCGGTATGCTGCGTGCCACAGACAGATCGAATTGTATAACTTTCATTCACCTCTCATGCATCTTCAAGAGGAGCTGGCAGGATGTGTTTATTGTTTGTGTGCACACTTAAAGCCAATTTTAGCAAACACGTTAAGGAAAATTTCGTCGCCCACACATGTACCGCTAAGAGAGAGAGTATCCCTGCTGTGCTGCTGCTAGATTTTAAGGAAGACATCAGGGATAGAGTTGAAAAAAAAGGAAAAAAAAGCAGCAAATTCACTTCAATCTCCTTGAAGCATATTCATAGGCTTATCCTTAGATTTATATGCATACCTATACCATACGACAACGACGACGACAAGGATGTTGACGATGACGATGACGATGACGATGACTCGAGGAAGAGGAAGACCTCTTAAAGGAAAATTCTACTATCCTGCCGCTGTCGTCGTCGTAGCCGTAGTCGTCGTTGGAGAAATAATGGAGCATAAGCACAACCCCACTCTATCGACATCAGCCCACAAGTGCAGGAGATTTCACCTAGTCGCTGGGGCTCTATCCAGTGCTGTATCCCCTCCCCCGTGTGTACTCAACTGTTTATCCTGTGCATCATCATCATCGTGTATATATTTCTGGAATTCAGTTAGGGTGCAGAGAGGGAAATTAAATTATTGTCGCTAGTTTTAAAGAGCGCGCAACATTTAATGGTTCTTCGTCCTTTTTTTTCCAGATTTTAATCGTGTTTGAGAAGGACCACCACTTTTGCTCTCGAATTTAAAATAAGCACGCTAATTAAAATCGTTAATGAGATTCTACTAAACAGAGGCACAGACGTAAGACGATGAGAGGAGCGGTGAAAGTTTTGACACACTCAAGTGTAGATACAGTACATACCGTCGCACGTATTAATTAAACTTTGCGGCCAAAAATTTCAATTAACCACACAACACATTGGGTTATGATGGGCTACGAGCTGGCGCAAGTTGAAGCTTGTAAATGGGGGGGGAGAGTCGCAAACCGATTCCAATCAACTGAATTTGTCGTCCGTGAATGACAACACAACCACATTGTTACACGGCGCGCAGCGGTATGACAAGTTCCGTGTGCCTACACTTCGTTGACTTGAGATACACTAGTGCATTGTTCAAGATACATTGTTCATCCGTCTAATAAGCATGTGTCCACATTGAAATTTGTGGCTTTGATTCGGGACTCAACTTAATGATGACAAATTTCTACCACAAGAGGTGCATGTGTTGGAACCTTGAAAATGGCCTAATGAGGCGGTTTTGTCTTTTGATCTGACTTCTAGTTGTGAAAGGCCTTCAATAGACAGCTGTTGTGTAGCGGTCAGTAGCGTAGATACGGGGGGTTGGACCTTCTACCAAGTCCAAGCCCACAAGAGATACGTCGGAGTCTTGAAAATGCCCTAATGAGGCGGTTTTGACTCTTGATTCGACTTCTAGTTGCGAAAGGCCTTCCATAGACAGCTGTTATGTAGCAGCCAGTGGCGTAGATAGGGAGTGCTGTACTTTCTTCCAAGTGCAAGCCCACAAGAGGTACGTTGGAGCCTTGAAAATTATCTTATTTGGCGGTTTTGACCCTTAATCCGACTTCTAGTTGCGAAAGGTTTTCCATAGACCCGGCTTCGACATGAAATCCAATCTCACATTGGAGAGCAAGCCTGAACCAGATGAAGATGTCTTTTTCCATTTTGTATTCCCCCACCCCAGCTGTAGCTGTACAGACATCTGTGCCCCCCCCCTCCATCACCCGCACAGAAGCCACATGCAATTACATGGAACATATCTCATTATAAAGTCCTCAAACCCTCGGGTATGAGGAGTCCCTTCTTTATTTTTTTTATTAAACGCACACACGTGTCAAAAATTGAGCTTTTGAGGTGTGTTACCGTTAATTGTAATAAAAATATGAAAATTCCTCGATTGGTCACACCATATGTTTGGAATTAATTATGAAAAACAATTTTTTTTTTTTCGGTTTCCTTTGAACAATTTATTGTTTTCCTTGTGATTACATGCATACACAACACACATCTACATAATTAAAAAAAAAAATAAAGTGCACAGAGAGAGAGAGGGGTAAGGACGACGACGACAAGGAAAAATCCTTTTTTTTTTTGGGGAAAAAAGATAAAATGAAGGAACATTATGATAATTTCCCTTGAAAAGGGGTGGGGTGCGGGGAAGGCAGATTTTTAATTGAATTTTCGTCGTTTTCGTTAAGAAAAAAAATAATAATAATCCTTCGAGGACAACAGACGCGTGCCACGAAGAGATACTCAACACACAGAGAGAGAGAGAATGTTTTTGTTTATAACAAAATAGCGGCATCATGTTAAGGACAAATTATAATTCTGGTGGTTTCCCTTTTGACGCACAGGCAAGGGGTGGGAGAGGGGGGAGTAACAGTGCCGATGGCAGTTTGGGAAATTGACGCATAATCGCGTTTGAAAAACTTTCTTCTTTTTTTTGTTTTTGGGTGTAATAACCGTTTGTAGAGGATGCTGCTGTCAAGGATAGGATGTTATTTAAGGAGGAAGTGTATGGATCTGTTGGATTGGGGGCACCACAAACACACACAAGTCTTATACCATCGACCATACATTGCACTTTGGTTTGAGTCTCATAAGTGAAAGCACTCAATGGGGAGGCGGATTAGTGGTGGCAGGAGTAAAAAACGGTACAAAGATCGCGGAAGGAAACTACAATTTTGGTTCAATATTCGAAGGAAGAGAGAAGAAACAGAGAATCATAGTAAGGTTGGTACTTTTCACCGACTAGATGACGCTAGTGGCCATCTTATTATTTTTCTAGTGAAAGCCGTCTTAATTGATTTGAACTTCAGGAGTAGACTGAGGGTACAACCTACTTTTGGTCTCAGGGTACCACTTCTAACTTATTACCATCACCGCCTAGATGGCGCTAGTGTTTTCCATCTTCCTTTAGTCAAAACTCGAGCTCTTTTAACCGCGGTAGGAATGAACAACACCCGCTTAGTTTGTTCATTCGATAAAGTCTTATCATGTAACCATGCCGGGCGTTTGGAATAATAACTGTTTTGACACAATAAAGTGTCATTTGCCATTGGGCAATCGTATTCAATTTGATAGCAAAGCATATTCTCAATGAAATTGTATCTCTCAGTTGGCCTAAGGCTACATTATCTAGAACTTCCCACGTGGCCAACAGTGTCCAAATGCGTAGCAACTCGTATAGCAACAAGAACTTTAAAAGTCTTATTCAGACTTTCCACCATTTCAAAGGGAATTGGTCGTCGCCCCCCTTCGCTTGAAGGATTTGTGGCAGTTTATCACTGCCTCTCTCTGATTCTATATATCTTTCTCTCGGGGGTTTGGATAATTAAAATCAACATAATTATTGTTAGCCCAAAGTTCTTTGTATTATTTTGGATAAAAAATAATTAAAAAACGCATTTCTTTCGTCCTTGTCGTTGTTGTTGTTGTCATCGTTCGTCGTTCGTCGTTCGTCGTCGTTCGTCCTACATCCCTCCCTCATGTATGTACATAACTGATGGGGCATACTAAATTAAATTCATCTTCAAAGTCCCTCCCCCACCCCATTCGCAAGCTTTTCATAATTGCTGCACCTATCGGCGGCGTATGCTATTTATTTAAAGCAATACGCACGCTTAAATTGCGCGCAAAAAAAAAAAGAAAAATTATAAGAAACATAAAATATTAATAGATCCACGCTGAGCAGCAGCAAAACCAAGGTCCTTTCTAAGTAGCAGAGGGATATATGGGGAGAAAAAAACCGAAAAAAACTGAAAAATACCCGAAAAAAAAACACTTCAAAGGCGCGCACAACATTATTAGGAGGCAAAAGGAAATTTCCTTAAAGAGAAAAGGAAAAAGGACGAAAAAAAATTGTTTCCAACTTGATGATGGGGAATCTATCTCAGGCAGGTGATGGTTCCCTTTGAAATGGAATACACTACGTGTGTAGGCTGACGGGGAGTATAAGACTATCTTCAATGTCCTTTTCCACGAAGAAAAAATGAAAAAAAATTTCCCAACTTTGCTGCGTGTGCAATGAAGGATCGGATATTTTCGCGGGTTGGCTCTCGGGTCTTTCTACCAGTTATTTTTCTCTGGTCAACTGGGATGGGTATACGGGTCTTCTACACTCCTCGAGGCTGAAAATCCAAAAGAGCGCCGCCACACAACAAAGTGAAAACATGAAAAATGTTAAATTGTATCGTTTGGGTGTTTTGTACTTTATCTGTTTGTTTTTGATAATTCGTGGGCGCGAGGTACGAGCAAGTATTTGAGGTTATGTAACACACAAAAGGTGTATTTACCATTTGGGATCATTGGGAATGAATGTCCATGACATGATGTACACCTTTAATTTGTCGCCGCAATGATGGTAATATTTAAGCGTTGACATATTTCGAAATGAAAATTGAGAGGGGAAGACGACGGGAAACCGCCATGCCGGGAGAAACTTTTACAACGGGTTGTTTCGGAAATATGAAGACCTATGTACACATTTGCGGATGGTTTGCGAAGAGGATGAGTGTTCGCACAAATATTTATAAACAACACGGGCGTGGTAAGGACACTCTCTACGACTCATTAGGGGAATTGAAAGTGAAAATTTTTGGCGGTGCCTTGGGTACGATAATGGTTAAGATAACCCTTGTCACTATTATTTACAATATCTGTCGTGAGGATGAAGGCGGGCGAACATTTTATGAATTTTTTTTCAAGGTCTAACCGTCTTACTATGGTTTGGAGAGACACTAGCAATCATCTTTGGAATGGGATCAACCTAGCTACCACCAATTCAGAACAGACACCAGGTTTAACCAAGCAGATACATTTTAACTACACACATCCCCATAACTACAACCCGCAAAGCATTTAAAACCAAAGTGGATCGGTACCTCCTTCGTCTTCCTTCGAAATACCATCGTTGAGCGGCTTCAAATCAAAATCTAAGGTTAATTCCTCCACAAACAAGCTGAAAATTGATAAAAGAGTGGACAACAAAACCCTTCCATTAAAACATTTAGCGAGATCAAAACAAAAGGGACACATAACTTAGCTTATGTAGAGGCATAGAGCCTTAAGGGGATTATTCAAGGGTTATTTAGTTGTAAAAATATGTTTGTAAATCAAAAATGTTTGGAATCACCTGTAGTGGATTGTTGTCATGATGATTTTCATACGACGTAACACTTCAAAGACGCAGGGGAAATTTTTTTTGACACTCGCGCACTATTTCCATAAGAAAAAGGACTTTTTTTGTAACACTCGCGCAATATTTTCAGAGGGAAGGACATTTTTTCAAACACTGACGCACTATTTACAGAGGAAGTGACATTTTTAAAGCACTCATACGAGATTTAAGACTAAGGAAATTTTTTTTCGAAGCACTGGGGTGCGGTATTCAAGACAAGAGACTTTTTTCTAACACTGGCGCACTATTTTCAATGGAAAGGAACTTTTTTCTAACACTCGCGGGCTATTTTCAAAAAGGAAATGAAATTTTTTCAAAGCGAGGGAATTTTTTTTTTTTTTTTTTCAAAACACGGCCGCGATTTTCAAGATAAAGAAATTTTTCTAACACTCGCGGGCTATTTTCAAAGGAAATTAAATTTTTTCAAAGCGAGGGAAATTTTTTTCAATGCACTAGGGCGCGGTATTCAAGACAAGACGCTATGCTAACACCCGCGGACTATTTTCAAAGGGAAGGACATTATTTCAAAGCGAGGGACTTTTTTTTTCAAACACTAGGGCGCGGTATTCAAGGCAATCGACTTTTTTCTAATACTCGCGGGCTATTTTCAAAGGAAAGGGCATTTTTTCAAAGCGAGGGAATTTTTTTTTTTTTTTTCAAAACACAACTGCGATTTTCAAGATAAGGACATATTTCTAATACTCGCGGGCTATTTTCAAAAAGGAAATGAAATTTTTTTCAAAGCGAGGGACATTATTTTCAAAGCACTAGGGTGCGGTATTCAAGGCAAGACACTATGCTAACACCCGCGGACTTATTTTAAGGAAAAGGGAATTTTTTTAAAGCGAGGGAATTAATTTTTTTCGCGGGCATTTTAAAAGGAAATGCAATTTTTTTTAGCACAAAATAACGACTTTCAACACAAAAGACACTCTAATGGAAGGTTTTTGAATGAATTAGGGGAATTAGGGTAATTTTTTAAACGTTAACACGCACTATTTTAAGTAAAGGACCGATTCCGGTTGCACAAGAACATTTCAAACACTCACGCACTACCTGTATTTCTTAGGAAAGATACATTTTTGTAAAATACTGATACATTTTAATCTAAAATCAAAATCTAAAGTTAATTCCCCCACAAACAAGCTGAAAATTGATACAAAAGTGGACAACAAAACCGTTTTTATAAGAAATTTATCATGAAAATAGTGAGATCAAAACAAAAGGGATACATAACCTATCTTGTGTAGAGGCATAGAGCCTTAAGGGATTTATTCAAGGGTTATTTAGTTGAAAAAATATGTTTGTAAATCAAAAATTTTTGGACTCACCTGTAGTGGATTGTTGTTATGATGATTTTCATACGACGTAACACTTGAAAGACGCAAGGGACATTTCTTCTTAACACTCAAAATAAATTTTCAAAGGGAAGGGACATTTTTTTATACACTCACGCACTATTAACAGGGGAAATGCCATTTCTTTAAAACACTCTTACGAGATTTAAGACAAGGGACATTTTATTCAGAGCATTGGGGACCGTTTCTTAAGACAAGAGACTTTTTTGTATCACTCGCGCACTATTTTCAAGGGAAAGCACATTTTTTCAAAGCGAGGGAAATTTTTTTCAAAGCACTAGGGCGCGATATTCAGGACAAGAAACTATGCTAACACTCGCGGGCTATTTTCAAAGAAAATGACGGACTTATTTCAAGGAAAAGGGAATTTTTTCAAGGCGAGGGAATTTTTATTTTTTTTTCAAAACACGGCCGTGATTTTCAAGATAAGGACATTTTTCTAACACTCGCGGGCTTTTTTCAAAGGGAAAGCACATTTTTTCAAAGCGAGGGATATTTTTTTCAAAGCACTAGGGCGCGATATTCAGGACAAGAAACTATGCTAACACTCGCGGGCTATTTTCAAAGGAAATGACGGACTTATTTCAAGGAAAAGGGAATTTTTTCAAGTCGAGGGAATTTTTTTTTTTTTTTCAAAACACGGCCGCGATTTTCAAGATAAAGAAATTTTTCTAACACTCGCGGGCTATTTTCAAAGGAAATTAAATTTTTTCAAAGCGAGGGAAATTTTTTTCAATGCACTAGGGCGCGGTATTCAAGACAAGACGCTATGCTAACACCCGCGGACTATTTTCAAAGGGAAGGACATTATTTCAAAGCGAGGGACTTTTTTTTTCAAACACTAGGGCGCGGTATTCAAGGCAATCGACTTTTTTCTAATACTCGCGGGCTATTTTCAAAGGAAAGGGCATTTTTTCAAAGCGAGGGAATTTTTTTTTTTTTTTTCAAAACACAACTGCGATTTTCAAGATAAGGACATATTTCTAATACTCGCGGGCTATTTTCAAAAAGGAAATGAAATTTTTTTCAAAGCGAGGGACATTATTTTCAAAGCACTAGGGTGCGGTATTCAAGGCAAGACACTATGCTAACACCCGCGGACTTATTTTAAGGAAAAGGGAATTTTTTTAAAGCGAGGGAATTAATTTTTTTCGCGGGCATTTTAAAAGGAAATGCAATTTTTTTTAGCACAAAATAACGACTTTCAACACAAAAGACACTCTAATGGAAGGTTTTTGAATGAATTAGGGGAATTAGGGTAATTTTTTAAACGTTAACACGCACTATTTTAAGTAAAGGACCGATTCCGGTTGCACAAGAACATTTCAAACACTCACGCACTACCTGTATTTCTTAGGAAAGATACATTTTTGTAAAATACTGATACATTTTAATCTAAAATCAAAATCTAAAGTTAATTCCCCCACAAACAAGCTGAAAATTGATACAAAAGTGGACAACAAAACCGTTTTTATAAGAAATTTATCATGAAAATAGTGAGATCAAAACAAAAGGGATACATAACCTATCTTGTGTAGAGGCATAGAGCCTTAAGGGATTTATTCAAGGGTTATTTAGTTGAAAAAATATGTTTGTAAATCAAAAATGTTTGGACTCACCTGAAGTGGATTGTTGTTATGATGTTTTTCATACGTCGTAACACTTAAAAGACGCAAGGTACATTTTTCTAAACACTCAAATTAAATGTTCAAAGGGAAGGAACATTTTTTCAAACACTCGCGCACTATTTTCAAAGGAAAATGACTTTTTTGTAACACCCGTGCACTATTTTCAAGGGAAAGGAAATTTTTTCAAACACTCACGCACTACAGGGGAAGTGACATTTTTTTAAAGCACTCATACGAGATTTAAGACAAGGGAGATTTGTATCACTCGAGCACTATTTTCAATGGAAAGGGACATTTTTTCAAACACCCGCGCACTATTTTCAAGGAAAAGGACATTTTTTCAAGGCGAGGGACACTTTTTTCAAAGCACTGGGGCGCGGTATTCAAGATAAGAAACTTTTTTGTAACACTCGCGCACTATTTTCAAGGGAAAGGGGACATTTTTTCAAAGCGAGGGAATTTTTTTTTTTTTTTTTCAAAACACGGCCGCGATTTTCAAGATAAGAGAATTTTTCTAACACTAGCGGGCTATTTTCAAAGGAAATTACATTTTTTCAAAGCGAGGGACATTTTTTCCAAAGCACTAGGGCGCGGTATTTAAGACAAGACACCCGCGGACTATTTTCAAAGGAAAGGACATTTTTTCAAACACTCACGCACTATTTTCAAAGGAAAGGACATTATTTCAAAGCGAGGGAATTTTTTTTTTTCAAAGCACTGGGGAGCGATTCTAAAGACAAGGGACTTTATTGTAACACCTGCGCACTATTTTTAAGGGGAAGGAACGTTTTTCAAACACTCACGCACTATTTACAAGGAAGATGACATTTTTTCAAAGTAAGATTTAGGACAAGGGAATTTTTTTTCCAAAGCACTGAGACACGGTATTCAAGACAAGAGACTTTTTTCAAACACCCGCGCACTATTTTCAATGGAAAGGAACTTTTTTCTAACACTCGCGGGCTATTTTCAAAGGAAAGGACATTTCAAAGCGAGGGAAATAATTTTTTCAAAACGATTGCGATTTTTTTAACACGCGTGGGCTATTTTAAAGGGAAAGGATTTTTTACGCACTAAATAACGACTTTCAAGACGAGCGACACTCTGACGGACGAGTTTTGAAAGAAGGGGAATTTTTGTAAACGTTAACACGCACTATTTTCATGAAAACAACCGATTCCGATTGCATAAGAACGTTTCTAACACTCGCGCACTACCTGTGTGTCTAAGGAAAGATACATTTTGTAAAATACTGCCTAGCTAGGCAGGCTAAACTACGAAAAAAAAACTAATTTCCCGCAAGAAAAAATTCTTCACTAAATGTCTTTTGAAAAATAATCAAAAACTTGGGTACTCACACCCGTTGATACTTGGGTGAACAATCTTGCTATGCTGAGTATCGGTATGGGAACTTAAGATCGCAACGTGTTGTTGGCAGTTAGATACTTCGTTCCTGATGATTAATGATAATTTTGATGTGATGGAAGGGCGATCACTAACCCAATTTTTCAAGGCAAAGAGTATTGGTGAAGTACTAGCACAGGATCTGAAAAGAAAAAGGATTTGTTTTTCAAAACTTTGACAAACTACAGCCTTCTCCGTCTAACTTGAACCTCCTTGGAACACCAAGTGCAATTTGAAATTTCGAAACAGATTGCTGCCAACCACCCAGAGAATTCCCCGAACTACCTAATATCCTCTGGAGTGAAATATATCTTCTTAAACACATAAGGAAAGGCACAATAGGATTCTAAAGATAAACCACAATGACACGAGCTGTGAACAACCCTCCCGAAGACATAACATAACATAAGCCTTAATTTGTGGATCATCAATTCCATCTTGCATTCAAGTTGCGAACTGGGATTCTAGAACCAACCAAGCTTTTGGTGAATGGAGGAGGAGATACAACGACCTTAATGGCTGCAACATGTAATACGGATGCACACCAGCACTCCAGTCTGGACAGGGTTCGAATCAACCCCGGTAAACCTCAGGCCTCAGGTGGCGCATACAAGTGAAAAGGGACTTCAACCCACTTGCCATGCACAACTTAAGACTAGCGATACTTATTGGTTGAGGCCAAGCGTCATTATACGTAAGAAAAGGCTGACAACTGCTCTCAATATTTCCATGCCTTAGGTTGGAAAAGCTGTACAAACACCCAGTCAGTGTACCTTCTGGCAAATTGCTTATTAAATACATCATGCGACTGCCACCCAACGCGTTACGTACAAAAAAAAGGATGCGTAACAAATCACTAGGATACATTACATGTTCCGAAATTAGAATTTTGCGTTATTGTTAACTCACGTCAGCTGTTATTGGCAGAAGAGACTTCTTATGCGAAATTTATTGAACTCACATGGCCAATAACGTGCGCAGGGTCGTGTCCTGGGCAGAGATTATATTGGTGTGACGTCAATTCCGTCAATACAACTAATCATTTACAATGATTAAGATGAGAAATATGGTCAGGAACAATCTGATTAAATCACATGACACTGTGCCGTCTGACGTAAGTTACTTCCCATTGAAGAGATTTATGTGCGTATTTAGATGAAGGAATCTCATAAGCATTGTCCCATGATCTTTGCAGCTGAGCCTGAAGCTGAAAGATGGATTCGATGGGCGAGGTAAAAGCTCTTCAAAGAAGGATAAGTATACAAATTCACAAGAGACAACCTAAGACCAGGGGGGAGAACAAAGCACAGCTTTAGAAACTTTCCCAACGAAGAATTCTTGAAACCTAAGACGAATGAGAAACGCATCTTAGAATGTGGTCTGTTTCGCTACTGATACAGGTGCCTCCAACACCACTAACAGAATAAACCAATGGAATCAACTATCAGGAGAAAGGGAGTCTGTTTCGGTATGAGCCCAGCGTCGTAACCCCTTTGCAGTTCTATTCACAAACGCTGAGTACAGAAAGCGGCAACCTTCGAACAGCTTCAATGGCTCTCGCGCCATCCTATTGGAATGATTTTTCCTTTAAACGATAGGCAGACAGACGACAGACGATTATGACTCAGAGACCCACGTCGAATTTTTCATTCAAATTGCATGCGCAACAAACCAGCAGTTAATGCAGCCTCCTGAGAGTGAATCAAATGCTTCAAAACCAAATCAAAGAAAACATTGTCACCGAAGCCTGCGAAGTAGCTGGAAGTAACCGACCCTTATACAGTAGTAATTGTGTTTCCATCCATCAAGCAGCTCCGATACGGTCTTAACGAGAATTCTTCAAGAGCCACAACCTGGAACAATCAGCTCAGAACGAATGCCTACCAATTGACAACTTGCTACACACTCCACCAATATCGACGCCTCAGATCACGAAATGATGTGCTCAAGGGAATCTGGTATGGACAAGGAGACATTATTCGCTATATACATGATGATCGGCTGCTCTATCATAGACTAGACCTGGAACAACACAGGCATTGAATGTCACCTGAACACCATGCTCTCCAAACAATGCTATCACCAATGTCAGAGCACCCCATTTACTCGTCGACAAAGAGATCCCCATCCGCAAAGTGACAACGATTCATATCACTTTGACCAGCAACCATGCGAGGGGGCCATTCATTGAGCAACAGCTTCGCACGAATGCTGTCTACAACGATAAACCAGGACGACTCTGATCGAGTCGAGTATCAAAAAGAAGTGCTCAGAGTGCAGGAACATCTCCCACAACCCAAAACACCCACTACCACCCACCCGAAGCATTCCATCTGATCGCAGCCACCTCTACAACGATGAACCAGGACGGCTCTGATTCAACTTCCCTCCGGTTACATCGCATGACTCGGACCGAGTATAAAAAACAGGGGCCCAGACTACAGGAACATCTTCGCCAACCCAAAACACCCACTGCTACCCACCCGAAGCATCAAATCTGATCGCAGCCAGCTCTTCAAAGATAAACCAAGACGGCTCTGGTCCAATGTCCATCCGGCTAAATCTCCTGACTCGAACCGAGTGATATACAGGTGCACAGCCTGCATGAACACCTCCCACAACCCAAAACACCCATTACTACCCACCCAAAGTATCAAATCTGATCGCAGCCACCCAATTTCTGGACCTAGAAGTGGCACACCAAGCCCAACCAACTTCTACAACAACAATAACCTCAAACGGAAGCAAAACGACCGGATTTCATCCATCAAATTGCAACCAAATCCGGAAATAATCATCTTTTTAATTTTTTTTTAACACCTCCGCATAAAATTTTAAGTCGGCCATTTGCAAAATCGTCATCTGTCATACAAAATTTGCCCAAGTACAAAGAAACCCTAGCGCTCCGCTACCGTCGAATTTTAATTTCAACAATTTGTGGCCAAATTTTGCTTCCCATAAGCAAATTTTGGTTTCAAAATATGCGCAATGATTTAATTGCAAGACTTACACAACTTCCGGATCCGCATCTACATTTTTTTACGATTTATTTCGATTTTAATTTGCAATAATTTCCCCAGTATACGATCCGCCAATGCCGAACTTTCCATCCAAGAATTTCCGGTCAAATTTCATATTTCCTGTAAAAATTTGTATTCCAAAAGATGCGCAATTATTTTATTTCAAAACTTACCGTATTTCCAGATCAATATTTGCAATAATTTCGATTTATTCAATAAAATTTTGAAATTTCACAAGCTCATCAGTTCAATAAAATCCGCCATTTAATTCGCAAAGTACGCCAAAATGGCGCTTGATGTTGGTTGTATGAAATCGGAAATGGGGGTGTTCATAAGGATCACTCAAAATGCTGTGACGTCAAAAAGCTCGAAATCTCATTTTTTTAAACAAAATTTACAATTTTTAAACAATTTACAGCAAAATAATAAGAAAATTTAATTAATTTATTAATTTAATAAAAAATAATAATGTTTGGGAACATTTTCCAATAGGATTTCCGCGAAAATAGGGATTTTCGAGAAATTTTCTCGGTACACGATTTTCAACCAAAAAAGTGCAGTCAGTTGATAAATGAACTGAGAGCATTTTTTGGGGGATTTGATGTACAATTTAGCAAATGTTGGTTTTGATGGTTTTGTTATAAGTAATTGTTGTTAAATTGAGATAATTATTGATGGTAAAGGGTTGAAAATTATGGGAAAACCTTGAAAAAAGGATAATTGATGACATTTAGAAGCTATGGATGGAGAAAAGTGATAAAATTGATACAAAATCAGGTTTATTGAGAGTTAATCCTAAAATGATAAAAAAGTGATAAAATCAGGTGGCTGCTGATATGATAAGAGTGCAAGAAGTGGTAAAGCACAAGAAATATGCTTTTTCGGTTCATTTTTCAAAGGAAACACGTATGATTTTGGACGACGAAGAGTGGTGCTAGATGGATAAGAAGGTAAACCCAGTCTCTGGAGACTGGAGAGAGTTCATCAGTGGGTACAGTGCCTCCATGGGTTTGTTTAATTTGCCATTTTGTTTAACTACTCTCAGATAAGTTATCTGCCAATCATGAGCAAATAAACTTCTAGAATATTTAATTACAAAAAGTTTAAATTGATTGGAAACACCTTTCTATAAAAGTAAATAATAATGAAGTTTGCCATCGAAGCCTCTACCTTATTTTCCCTTGAGAAGAAGAAAGTTAAGACAAGAATAATATCCTAACATTGCAGTACAGTTAGTAATTACTTATTGACTTTTTGATCTCTTATGCTGAACTATGTTCCTAGTTCATTTATTGATTCAAACTAAAGTGGAAACTTCTTCACTGCACTGGGCATGCAGCACACCATTGAAGATTTTTTATTTTTTATTATGTGACAACTCAACACACAGAGAAGAGAGAAAACTTAAGACAACAGAATGTCAACTTATTTTTAATCAACGGATTAAAGTGAAATCCTAACAAGAAAAAAAGAATTTCACAGAACTACTACGACTAGATTGTCCAACCGACAACGGCCAGTAATATCCCTGCACTTGGAAACTTTATCGTTCTTACCCCATTACATTGCTAAGTGACATGAAAATGTTTCCCACCAGAAAATGCCGATTTAATTAAATTTACCGCTTTTGCTTCGGTTGTATCCTTGTACTCATCCCTTTGCAGTGGTTGACACTGAAACCCTGAGAGACTGACGAAGATGCTTGGAAAAACTTCTACGATGATGACGATGAGAGAGATGGACATTTTTTTGTTCCTCCTCGTTTGCTTTCTCGTATATGTATGTTGATTCTTGTTAAGGGCTGTCCCCACTTTTTATCTGTTTATTCGAAGGGAACCGCGCATTCAATCAGCTACAACTGCAGAACACTAGCATCGATTCCATTCATGCCATCTTGGTAGCAGAGGAGAACTCCCTATAACCACCGGAATGTCACCCTTAGCGTGGCTCATTTCCTCTACAATATTGAACTACGTGAAATACTCTATAATCCTTTCATATATGGTCTTCCTCTCGTTTGCGTAAACATTTTTCGTTCGCAGTGGTTAACATTTTCTTAGGGTACACTACGAGACATTCAAGAACTTAAAATCTCCGATATCTCAAGTGAATACTGACTGAGAGTCCTTTAAAATGATACACCACTTGACCTACTTAGAAAGAACGGTCTTAGATAGCAAGAGATTTGAAAAAGAAAAACTATTTTGTGTCAAGTTCTCTCTCCTATAATGGAGGGATGCCACATAGGGTACCTCATTTTCATCGCCACATCCAACCATATACACAGTCGGCTAGTATTTGCACATTTTATTTCCGCATATCCTGTGTATAAGTAGTTTGCTTGTATTTATTCCTTTCACATTGCAATTGAGTGGCAGTCCTCCTTCACTTCTAATACACACAAACACATCCAGCCTTCGAGTGATTTATGAGTGGGGCATTCATCCTTTGAAGTGCGTGAAAAAAAAACACACACACACACATTTCTTTTGTTTTAAAATCCTTTACACATCTACCTGTACCTAGTTAAAGAAATGCTTAACTATTTACCTGAACTTGAGAACATAAATTTTGTTCTTGTCACCGATGATGGAAGGACATTGATGCAGGTGCATTGATGTAAGACTAATGAAAATTACCAAATTAAATCCTTATTCAATAAGCAATTACACACCTAAATGGTTTTATTATAATAGCATTATCCTCAAGGTATCATACATAACACTGATTGAATGTGATTTATCTATGGAAAAGATTAAATAAATACATTACTCAAACACCTAAGCAAGAAGTAATTGTTTTCTCCCATCTTTTAGGTTATAATTGAGAGAATTGAAATAATTGAATTTTGAATTAGAAATACTGTAGATGAATTTATAGATAGAGGGACACAAAACCGACCGAATAATTGTGTCAATACAAAGTTTGTTTTGTGTGTTTCACAGGGTTTCTGGAAGGACTATGTGATTGGATTTGAGCACTCCTGACACAAATTCCTTATAATCATTCCATACACAGTCTACTTTTCATAATTTTTCTCGAATTAACATAATAAAAATCCCACACAAGCTCATCAAGTTGAAAAACCCAATAGAAAATAAACTTTCCAATTGGAAAATACCTCAATATCATCCCTGTTGTGAAACTTTTGTAGCCCCATCCCTGCCGTTCGCCAGTCCTTGCAAATTGTCACTTGAGTGGGGGCCTGTCATTAATTTTGACTGCGCAATTGAATTTAACAAATAACTAATTCGTTTTGGGGAAAAGAAAGAAAAAACCTAATTAAATTATAATTATTACGATTTTTATATGATTTCCTTATAAATCAATGTTTGCTTAAACTTTTGATATAAAATTTGAGCCGCTATCCTATATCTGAGCTCCAAAAAACTGATTTTTTTTTGCCTTAAAAAATGTGCAATGTTCCGCCATTGTTTAAAATGGATATTCTTGAATTTTATTGTTTTATTTTTAATTTAATGAATTTTCCTTTTTTGTTTGTACTTGCTTTAATCCTTTTTGTGCGCGTGATTGCTCATTTTATTATGCGGTAATATTCAAAAATTCAAACGTGGAAGCTTAATGGGTAAGTGAATTTTATTTATTTTTGATCATTTCAAGTCTTGTATGGCAGGTTGTACTGAATCCTTTTTTTTTTTTACTTGTTTATCTGTTATAGCCGATGGGATCTTTTCATGTTGATAAAAACCTTTTCTTAAATTCAATGAGAATAGTTCAAGGGTATAGGCAATTGAAAGCGATTGAGAAGAAGTTGAGAAAATCTTTTGCATTCGTACTCGATTCATGGAAAATCCCTGTCTGAGCCACAAAAACTATTCATTCGCATTGGTTTGATGCACGTTCCTACTTGGAACACGTAGAACAAGGAATATTTCTATTCCCAATGTCCCTCAGCTCAACATTTTGCACATGCCCTATTCGTCTTTTTGTCTCTGCATGAGAAGAGGCTTCCTTTAATCATCGTCTGCAAGGTTCTGTTGGCATTTCCCAACAATTTCTATTGCCACGTACGCCCTCTTTTTTTTTGTTGTTTTCAGCTTCCACGAAGTGCTAAAGCTAGTTTGGATTTAAACAAATCTTGTTCCCACTCAGTTGCGTCAAAAGCAATTGGTACTTTGTTAATCACGCGAAGAAAAATCACAGTGTTTCCTCGCATTTATCGCCTCCCTCTCAACTCACTTTCCTTGAATCAATGCCCGGAAATTATTTCCAATTAATCATATCGTTTGTTACATGAAACAATCCTTGGTTTGTGTTTGCGTGCTTGCCTGCCGTCCTGACATATGGTAACCTTTCGCTTTGTCTTTTCTTGCTCGGCATCTACAAGTCATGACTTATCAGTTTAATCAGCACACAGAGGCAAGTAGGGAATACTCCACAGTTACACACACTTCTTGATCCACCCACATACAAATAGTAAAGCAAAGTGTGCTCATTTCTCGGAATTTTTTTTTCTGCTTTCGCTGCCTTCCACCGTCATGAAAGGAAGTTAAGTTCTACTTTTCAGTTATTTCCTTTCCAATTTGCTTCTCTCCTGTGTGTCTTTCGCTTGGTTGTACGTTTGCTGGGACGACGACGTGTGCTTGTTTGCCTTTTTATCATCCACACAGAGAGGCCCCACCACCCCCTTCAATTTCTCCCTCATTGCACCGCAGGTCGTGTGTTAATTTTCTATAAAAGCAGACGGCATGACATAAGTAGCACTATACACCAACAGGACGAAACCAAAACTCTGAATAAACTGCACATTGCTCCGTTGGCGAAGTCACGAACGCTGTAAATCACCTTGAAAATTAAAGGACCCCCGAAAGACTGCTTAGCCATGAGCCATCAATCCTTAGACTTCGACAGGACATGGGAAAATATCGTTCACAGATATGAAATCTTCTGATATAGTGCAGCCGGGCAAACAATATCCTAGCGTGTAAGGAACTGCGCTACAAAATTAGAGAATGAGTGAGGAAAAAATAATTTAATTCTCATACAAAGCAACAAACTTGGTCTACATTCGGGTGCTCCTTTTTTTTTGCGCCTGTGTTTGTCCATAGCTGTCGACGACTAGGACGTCGGGCCAAAGACATAAAATAATGTTTTCAACTCAAACAACATACGCGACAGAGGGAGATTGTGTGTCCTATGCAGTATGTCCTGTGCATGGATATCGGTATCCCATATGCGGCGGAAAATTTAAAAGCACTGCATGCACAGGCAAATCCTTGGCCATGGAAAAAAGTAAAACTCATACACAGCCGGTTGCGGACAGTTTTCCACTTGGTGAAATCCACTCCCAGGCAACGCTATGCATGTATCTCTGGTGGAAATCCTCGCAAAGAATGCAAATACACATAAGGAGCTGGGATTTAAAAACGTTGAAAACAATTTAAGCTAAGCTTGGATGCAGTCGTGTCAGAGAGACATCATCGTAGGGTGAAAGCTCAAACTGCCGACTTGCTTTGGTTAGGCTTTAATAGATTTTTTGAGGTATTTTTGCCGGCTTTTGTTTCAAGATTTACTTAAAGCGGAATAGTATCACAATTTAAGTGGGTGTGTAACTATTCATTACAAGTTTGTAGATGAGCAAGACCACTAGACTGTGTAAATCATTATTATACACCCGTTCGAGTGTAATTTTTTACCTTCAGGTGCCTGAATTCCCTTTGAACTGTTTACCTTTTTTTCTCCCACCACATTGTTTGTTGCTTATTTGAATTCGCATTCCGCTTCAGAGTGCCACAAGGCTCTTTAAACAAGTTCACCACAGAGTGCCAAGGTAACCTTTCGTTCGGTGGTGGCATTAATTCACTAAACTTAATTACAAATAACAAAGAGATACAAATATCGAAACCATACCATTCATTCTGCTCGAGCAAATGAAAGAAAAACAAGTTTATCCTTACAACTGACTTTGCATTATCTTTCATCTAATCGGCAACGGGGTGGTAGGTTGGCTGGCAACCCCCTGAACATACACTCACTACATCTATCATCACCACCAGGACAAAGGAGTGTAACCTGTTCGCTAACCTTTTTAATCAGTCATTGAGATACGTTTCAAAAGAGCTGCTACCACCGCCTACTATGCTCCTATTGTCAGCTAGTAAAGTGAGCTGTGTACAACATGACGAGGGTCAGGGAGACACGTTGCGGCGAGAATGTAACAAGAGTCGAACCATCAGGAGAGACACACACACACGGTGTTGGTGATGGCAAGTGAATTGAAAACTTAGGCACATGCATGCTCCCAACGAGGCATATGAAGCGACTAAAATTATCACCAGGTAATTGTGTCACAGGATTGTTTAAAACTATGGTTCGACCGCAATAAATCAAATTTCACAGAATTTTCCATCGAGTCCTTGTTGTGTTCAGGGTAAAGTTAAATCGCCTTGGGTTGTGGGTTGACAAAAAAAATAAATAATTTTATTTACTTCCCATATTGCAAGGTATAACTTTTTAACCAAACAGTACTCGGGGAAATTGTTGCCATTTATCGAAGTTTATGTGTAGTGTGATGTTTTTTCTTGTTCTTTTTTCATCCCCAGCAGCAGCCTTCCTGACTCCAGAGCTTCATAAAACAGTGAAAGTCTAATCGAACACAGTTCAAACTCAAAATTCAAACCAGCCTAATACTTCTCAACAAGGCTGTAGGTGTGTAGTGTATCCAATCTGTCTGGCATTCACTTATGTGCTGCGCTACACAGCGTTGGGTTAATACAATTTTCGATGACAAGGTCATGATAATGTCCTTAAGAGGCTATTTGCAGTTTTACTAGTAATTAAATTTCCTATCCCTCCATGGTGTGTTTGACACAATTCATGTCACTAGTGCATGTTGACACTCTGATAGGCGGTCCTCTGTGCGATAATTGGATGCTTTTTAGGACTTAATTCGGTTTAGGATCAATTTTTTCTATTAAAAAGCGGTTGAGTGCTTTTTTTTCTGTTAAATAGCACGCATCTTCGAAGGGGAGTATAAGGTCTTTGAATCCTTGATGATAAAATTGAATTATAATCTCCAAAGTGATTGCAGTTTTGTTATGTCCTACTATTAGGGGGTGGGGAGGGGGAAAGGAACATCTATTTTTGTACACACACTCGTTAATCGATAAATTTTAAGGCGATAGCTACGTTCCACAGCTGTTGTTCTGTCGCATTAGCACTCCCTCTTGGACATTATCTCGTCACGATGTTTAGAAAATCAAACAGAAACCGTCGCTAATCCGCTTCAGCACTCTTTTTTTGACACTATCTCGTCACAGGAGAATCGCAAAAAACCATTTGTTCTGTTGCTACTCCGCTTCCTCCTGATTTTCGATCCGACATCACTAAAAACTCAAGCATGGAATGTGGTTCGGTGTGAGAATCCTATCCAAGATGCTGTCAAAGTTCGATCTGTTAGTGTTTTCAATGGTGGAATATGGAACTTGTCGGTAGCATCGCAGAACTCCTTTAAAATTACCACTCACAAAGCTTTCTCCACTTTTGTTCATACAGCACGTCTTCAACGGCTTTGTTCTTGGAGATTAAACTCGGTATTGCCAACAATTTCCACTGTGATTAGCCATTCACCAATCTCAATTATGACAGCATTTGAGTGGTCTCTCTTCGGTATTTCTTTCTGTTCCCCAGTGAGAGTAGCTTACCTGAGCGCAATGTTTCAAGCAATTTTCATTGAATATTTCCTCTTTTCTCGCCATCGTACGCACAGAATAGGAAGCCATTTGGTAATTTTCCATGGGAGATGATAAAGTTAATTAAAATGTCATCCATCACACCGCATACTTTCCAGACGTCATAGCAGTTTTTTTTATTTATTTTTTATTAACTTTATGTTATGTTGTGCTTGTCGATTCAATGCAGCGATATCCCGGCAATATGACCTCGGACAGAGGCTAATGAAGTGCCTGTGGGATGTCTTTTCATTAAGGAAAAACAATTAATTTTTCATTAACAAACAATTTTTTTTTTTGTTTTTAGGTTTGACATGAGTTCTTCGGGGTAATTTGGCTGTCTAGTGGTTTGTTTTTAAAGCTTCTTGTAAATCAGAGTCAATTTACTTAGATGGCGCTACAATCGGAGGTGGAAAATAAGGGGAGAGACGAAGGAGATATCGATGAACGTTGGTTTTAAATGCTTGAAGGTTGTTCTACATGCGTGTTTCTGGAAGGGTGCGACTTCACTTCTAATTTCAATCGTAGCTGCTTTTCTTTTTCGCTGAATGTCGAGGTATGTACCTACATATGTGCAAAAGGACGAATGTGTGTCGAAGAATGCTGTACATGGGTGTATGTCGATGTCTTTGCGTGTTCGTTTGTCAGTGTAAATTCATTTAAACGTCCGGCTGTGTGTGTCCTTTGTAGATCCTCGCCATGTCGTTCTATTGTCTATCTCGGCTTTCCCTTTCCAGGCGTCTTGGCTCTACATCGCATTCCATTCTACCCCCTATTCTAGGGTCGGTATTGCTTGCAGTTCTCTTATTAGTATCTTCCATTGAGTGTGGAACAGTGAAAACTGAATGAACACATGCTCCACGTTATCTACTATGCCTCCTCAGAATGGGAAGTTATTATGCTGGAACTGATGAGTCTCTTAGTCTATCTAGAATGTGTTCAGGGTAGTTTTTGGCGTTTTTCTTAAGATATAGGCGATTAAACGGCTCCTAGATTGAGGTCAGATTAGAAAGAAGGCCTTTCGAACATGATCAGGGACATGAGCATGAAGTTTTAAGCGAATTGGTAACGTGTATTCACAGGAAATCTCAACGAAGTTCACCTATTTATGCCTCTGAGGCCTCCATTTCAATGCACAAACATTCAGAATCATCGTGATCTGATACCTCTTTTGCTTTGTCCAGTAAACAGTCTAGGGACAAGTCTCTATACAATTATTATTATCTTGTAAGCATCTGCTGTGATGTTCGATGCCAAATGAAATTTTCTCCATCAGCTTGTTGCAAGTTTCTCCGTCGGCTCTCAGTTAAGCCCTCCTTCTATCAACCGCAATTCTTCAATCAACCCACAACCATCTTCGTGTGTCCCTTCCTAGGGAATATCGAATATTTCAATCACTTCCATCTTCCGAAAAATTTCCCCCAGGGAAAAACCTGCTAAAAGGCTAATCACAACAGACACTCCGATACAGATTCACACTATCGTAACAAGTTTTTCTCCCTTGTCCTGGTCTGATATATCTGACGTCGTCCTCCGACGCCTTGACATCAAAGCAGGCCCTAAAATTGAGAAAAGATAACTTAATTCTGTTGTAAAATATTTCCAAGCAATGTGATGTCCTTCTTCGTTGTCCCTTACAGCTTTATATAGTACGAGGTATATGATGCATGAACTACTACGCTTCTTCCGGCATCTTATGCTGTGTGCACATACATAGTACTAGGTTGTTTAATCCTGCCGAAGGCCAGTATATGTCGTCGGCATTGTCCTAGGCGGAAGTTTTCTTCTTCTATAACATCTTTGTTGTCGTAAAGAAAAAAAAAAAAAAAACCAAAAGAGTGTGAGACAGAGAGTGAAGAAGAAGAAGAAGAAAAAAAGGCAATGTTTCCTCAATTTTAAACTCTGACGTGGGGCCGATGTGTTGTTTTGAGGCTGATGTGGGTCGCTTTAGTCTTACCACCACCACACACACACACTGAAGGTATGAAAATGACAAATTTTAATCAAGATACGACAAAAAAGGGACATGATTGGGTCACATGAGCGATGACAACGGTCTCCGGAAAAATCAGTTTTACCGTATTTGCTGATTTATTGATTGCTTTATGACACCTATAGCGCGATGAATTTCGAAGGGGAGTCATGTTGTTATGGGCACACCAGGGGGCGCACATACATATTTATCAGGAATGGCAGAGCGACAGGAAGGATGTAAATTGTTTGGAAGACACTAGGGCCATTCGATTGAGATAAAAACCATAACACACACAGTAGAATAGAGTTGTTTCAAAGGTGTAGTTACACTTTGAACTTTTGATGGACGATTGGAATGTCAAATGGTAAATGTGCCCAAGGGATGACACACATAGTTTTTTTTTTTTCTTTTTTTTCTTTTGGGGTCTTTGTTTTCTTTTTGGTTTTTTTTTATGTTAGAACTATCTGATCAAGAAATTTGACAGGGCGGTACTTGGGGGAAAAATCAAAGTGCTTTCAGAGTGATACTTTCATGGAAAGGGTTGTTTTGTTTAAATCAAATTGAAATAGCAAATCTCTACGAATATCTACATCCCGTGTTATGTTTAGGTTAGGTTAGGTATGTGGGCAGGCGAAGAGGAGTTCCTCAGCGCTACAGTTAGGGCTCTAAGACCCATTACGCTACCCTTGTTCTGTGTTCTGTTAAAGTTGTCTTAAGTTTGTATTTTTAATGTTTGCCAAGACCTTGATGCCTTTAGGAATCAAATCCGAACGCAAAACATTTGTGTGCAACATAGGTAGTTCACTCGCGGTCTGAACCATAGGATTCCTTCTAAGCTTGTGATGGTTATTGCCTACAGTCTTTCTCAACTGATTAAGAAGTCATGTGAACGTCTATGGGCCACAGATACTCCCTTTATGGTCTAAGTTTGTTTGTTCTTCTCAATGTTTTTCTGGCTGCTTCTCTCCCAATCTAGTTGTCTCCAGCCGAATGGTTTGTGGACTTGTCGACGCTTCATTTTGTTTATTTTGCTGATCAATCAAATCGATATAAGCCACGTCGACTATGAGATGTCAGATTACTTTAGGTGGCGCTACAGTCCGAGGTGGACATGGGCTGTGAGAATTATTTAACCACAATAGTCCTTCATGATCGTTGCAGCTTCAATAGAACTCACTGAGTGTTACTTGGTTGAGATTCGAACCCGTATAGGCCACAGCGACCATGAGATGTCAGTTCGAGGTGGACCTGGTCCTCAAACTTTAGCTAACCGCCTCCAGTTTCTCACGCTAAGTTTGTTGATGTCCCCTTCCACTTGAGCTGCGCAGTGTGATGTCCAATTGGTCACAGTAATAACTCAACCTAACAGTTCTCATGTCAGTTGAGTTCCTGCAGCGTCCAAACTGTGACTTTCTTCTTCACTATCAAGGATTTTCCAAATCGATTCACTAGTTTTCAAGATTGTCTTAGACAAAACAAATTTTCCGTGCTTCCTTTCACATCTTAACGTATCACATGTGTGTTTGTGGCCGTGTATCCGACCGAATCCGTATTCTAATCGGGTACATTACTCAAACATATACATTACTCCATTCATCATACACACAATCCCCAATTATAAACAATTTTCTGTCCCAAATTGTCTCAAGCAATCAACTAATGAATGCGATTTCAAATGTCTGCTAACCGAAATCCTTAGAGAAAACATTATCATCTCATTGACTGTAATTCGTTCGATTCCTTATATGCCAACTGTGTATCCGCTCTCTTTCGCTCTGTTTGATGTCTCTGTGTGTTAGGTTATCGTAAAAGGACATTTCATTTATAGTACATCCTGTGGGAATAGAGCGTAATATAGGCAACCTCTACTGGAGTGTGGTGAATTGTTGGTCCAAGTCATTACTATTCTGTCGCTCTTCATTTTCTTCGGTTTGGGTTTTTTGTTTTTTTTTTTGTTCATCTATCCTGTTTTCTTTCTCATTAATAATTCAATTCCTAATATGTCCGAAAGGATCAGTGGGCACAAAGAGAGTAGACCCGAGACGACACCCCCCTTGGGTGGTGAAAACACACACCCACACACCCAAACACCGCAAATACATATGCTTCTTCGATCCCAAGTGAAGATTTAATTTTGAGATACTTTTACCTTGGTCGCTGTGTGTCTGTTGTACTACCCATACAACACTTGACAAGTGTATGTGACGCCAACGGCCGGCCATAAGGACTAAAGCAAGAGTGAGAGCAGCAGAGAAATCTGCTCCAGACTTGAATGAAGGCAATCAACGTGATGTTGTTGGCTTTTCTCATTTATTGTGTACTATCATGGCAGTGTTGGAAGGGTTTTGTTAATTGTAACTTTCATTTAATACTGCTTGCGGTAGCTGTCCTTGTGCGACACTTTTTGTGTTCCTTTAGCTATGCACAGATTCCGGTACGGATTATGGCTACCGGATAGATATGATGGGGTGTGAGGGAATGGCGGAGGTGCTGGGTTACTTTTATGGGTGCTTAATTGAATATTTATTAATTTAATTAATTTATTGCTGAAAAGTGTTTTGTGCTGCTGGCTTCACGTTTAGTTTGGATTTTGGTCATTAGAAGTGTAGGTCACGTGATCGTTGCTTGCTTACTTGGTGTTTGGAGTGCTTAGGAGGGGAAAATTGAATTTGATAATGATGGTAATGCTACAGGACACAGATAGTTACTTACAGGCTGTTACATTGTGTAATTTATAAGCCCAAGTCAGTTGTCTGATCTATGCCTTACCATATATTGTGTGACTGTCTTGCTTGTGGTTGCGGTTTACTGTTGAAACCATCCTTGTCAGAATTATTTACCCAGAAAAGGTCCTTCATGGTCGTTGCTGCTTCTTTAGAAGTCACTCAATGTGTTTGTCGTAGATACACACGCTTAGCGCTTTGGTGTGAACAAGAAAGGACCTTGCAAACAAAGGTCAGACGCTCTTTGTCCAAGTTTTGATAGAAGAGATCAAATGGAATAGTCTCATTGCAGAGGACAGGAGGAGATCAATGAAGAAATTTTAGTTTTTCTTGTGAGAAAGTCTAGCTCCGTCTCTCAGAAGCTCGTTCCCTAACATCGGTGATGCCACCAAGCAAACATCAACCTTCTTTGAGGCTTTCTCAGTGAAAAAGCAAAGTAGAGCTAGTTTAAATCCATGTTTTCCAAATGTAACTTACCCAACTGCGCTTCGTCACAAAGTGATAAATAGATGGCGGATAGATTCATGCGTGCATAGTGCATACATGCATCTGGTGTCTCCGCAGGCATTTGGCGTTCCTCAAATCCCCGGTTAAATAAGTTCCACACGGGCTCTCGCTAAAATTACCCCCCCCCGCACGTCAGGATCCTTTGAAATCACTCACTGAAAGTGAACGAATTCCGTTTCTTCTTGTTACCAAGGTACTCCCGGAAATCTGTTACAAGTGTTACTTTGCATTGCATGTTCGTCGCCCGAATGTGTTTTAGGGGCGCACACACTGTTCTGAGTATTTGCTGCTTTGTTCTGCATGGTATGCCGTGTCCTTTATTGAATCGATGCCCCTGACTTTATGCACTCTGGCTGATTGGATGTGCTTCAGTAGAAAGTTTGTTTCAACAGATGGATTCTTGTTCAATTTTTTTTTTTATTCTACTTTCGTGTACCTATACGTGTGCCATTCTCTTTGCCTGACACCAACTTGGAAACTTCATTGCTGAAAGACAGATAAAAGGGTTTTTTGATCCATTATGCATAGACAGAGGGACACATGCATGAATTTGGAAAAGAGCATTGGAATGCAATAATACTTTCTTGTTTGACAGAGAATATAGTCGAGCTATTGAATTGGTTATACTTGTATGACATGTTCAAGGTCCTTGTTGATGGGTCCTTTATGGAATATGCTAGTGAGTAGTCATTTGATTGGAAAGGTTGTGTAATAATTCATCGTATTAGTTTCACATGAAGACCTTTGAATTGCAGACTTGATAGTGAGAGATTTGCCTTTGAATATTGCTTTGCATCGAAATTAATGTTTCGTTGAAGATATTTTGGGGTTTTCAAAATCGTTTTTAGTCCCAGACAGTTGCTTTTCACTGATAGACTTGAATTCTTTAAAGGAGACAGCGTTGTATTGATGACTAGGCACTCCATCTGTCGATATAACTTTAGTGTGCTTAAGTCCTGCCTCCTCTCCGTTGTATAAGCCTGACTTCATTCTTACAGACCTTGTCGATGAAAACACATGGTATGAGGCAAACATTGTCTCAAGCTGTTCTTCTTAAACACGACACTGTCACATAAATTAGCGGATTCCTTGGACAATACAATCGAGACAATGAAAAGGTTAACAAACATGAACATCTGTTCCGCAATAAAAACTTAACTGAAACGACTAAATCCTCTTCGTATATCCTTCCATTTTGAATCATCATCAAGTGTGTAAAAGAACACCGAAGTTAGCTCCTCTCTAACACCCACATACGATGAACTTAACGTCAGCTATAACAATTCTTCATCTTTTCTTCCTGCTCATTCCTAATCATCGGTCATAAAACGTGTACAGAGTAGTAGCACCAGCAGCAGCACTTTAAATGCATTTTTTTTTTTCCGTTGTCCTTTTACTGTGTGCACTTCAACAAGAAGAATGCCTGGCAAGGACACTCATAAGACGAAGAAGGGTGTATGATAAAAAAAAAGGAAAAATAAACAAATAAATGAAACGCAATTTCATTTGGTTTTCAATTCCTCCAACCAAGTGAAAACCACTACGACAATCGCGAAGTAATCATTACCACACTTCAAGTAAATATCTATCTAACTTTATGTGTAGTAAGGACATTCACAATAACAGCCATCCTCTTGTCCTCGCCATCTCTCTCTCTCTCTGCGGAACCCGTTGCCATTCACGTCGAGTTAACCAAGTCCTTGAGTACTCAATAACTGAAATAAATTCCGAATAAACTTCCAAATGTATCTAGATATATACGAATATACTCTTGTGTATATGGTAAATGGAAACAGAATCGTCAGACGATAGCATAGATAGCCAGACATAAGAATAGAATGAACACCAACAGCAGGAGCAGGAGAATAGGAGTATTGTAGTGACGGTAGCAGCTTACTGAAACGAGCCAACACACCACTCTACCAGAGAGGAGGAGACCGAACGTAAGGGAGTTGGGAATAATTGAGAAACAAAATCGCATATAAAACTGAATCAGGCAACAAGGACCCCAGAGAGCAATAAAAACCGTCCACAAATAGTTTGACAAAAATCCGTGCTTCTCACAACGGCTACGTGTGGTGCAAAAAAAAATAAAAAATTACAAACACACATGTGCACTACAAGTATTTACGTTGAATATAAGGAAACATACGATAGATGTTCGTATCTATAAACCCAAACTACCAATAGATACTATATGCACAACTGATGAGGATTCTTTGAGAAACTTTTAACTATCTATTTGCCATTGATATGATGCGATACGTTCTTTCACGACTGGAGTGGACAACTTAAAGAAAGAAATGTGAAGACAGGCCAGTCAGGATGGCAGGATGAGACCCGTATTTGAATAAATATTTCTATAATTCAGCTGCGCTTCGCTATTCCCCACTTTATATAAATAATTTAATCCTCCGCTCGGTTGGTCTACTATCAACAATCTTCTTCAGTTGGTCTGGATGTCAATATCCATAGCAGCACGACAACCATACACAAGGACGGGAGAAAAAAAAAAACAGCTCCCCCCACCCCTTAGAACTTATTATTGTTCCTAGAATATTTCATCCGGCCGAAAGTACTTCATAGCTCGGTCTGTGCCATACACCCGCACCGCACACCCGTACACACTGGACTGAAGCTTTGCTTTTAGTTTAAAAACAGAATGAACAACCAGCAAATAATAGATATCTAGTTGAAACGACACAAACAAAGCGACAAAACGAGAGACGAAGGACTCTAGAATTTTGAGTGGGAAACGAGAAATAGTTGCTACGAGTTTTGGTCACACATAAAATAATGTGACCCGCAGCTATCCCCCCCTCCCAACCGACTTACAGAGAAATTTAATGAAGTCCATGAAAAATGGACACATTCATCCGTGCCACACACCACCATCGAGATTGAATGCAAAAATATTCTCTGCACCCATTATAAGCTGAACGGATTCAATTACACGAGCGCACACAAGGACCGTCATCACGCTATTAGAAGGACATAGCGAAACATTAACATTCGCAAACGAATATTTTCCACTACAGTACACGTAATTTATTTATTTTTTAGAAGCCCACAAAGTGTTGTGTATATTTTAATCGCGAGCCCGTTGACACATTAGCTGGATTGTTCCATGCAAACGATCGTCTACAGAATTTGTAACGCCATAATCCTTTCTTCGGGCACTCCTAATGCATGGGACATAAAATTGACTCGTCAGCTTTCTTAATTTGTGGCTGCAGAAAAAAAAAATGTCAACAGATATCCACTTACCTTACAACCTCATGTCCATGAATATTCGATTTTGACACGATAAATGGACGCACGAAGATTGAGCGACTTTGGAACAACATGTTAGGTTGTCTAATCGTTTGAAAAATTGTTGTGGAAACGTGTAGGCTTCATCATTCGAAAGAAATACTGTGAATTATAAGCAGTGGCAACAGTGCCAATAATTCTCCCCAGTCATTCTGGACACCAACCTCGGAGCAAAAAGACTGAAACCTAATACCACCTCAGGTTCAAAATCACTACATCAACACTAGTGCTGTGCGAATAGCATCATAAGGGTTATTCATTACCCCTTTAGCACTAGTGAATTACAAAAAAAAAAAAAATCAGCACCTATTTCGATGCATTTCTACTTAGAATCCTGTAGTGTCTGACATGACATTGAAAAAACGCATGAACAACGCATAACTAAGCTTCCATTTCGAGTACAAATCTTTAATCTTACAATTTCAAGTCACACAACACCATATGTAACCCATCAGGCAAGCATCTGCTGACATGGTAGTTGTTCAAATAAGGATCTACAACTGGTTGGTCGAAAAATTACCATAAAATTGGATTATCTTCAGCGATGTGAATCAACGCACCCTCAAATACAGGCTCTCAAAGCTTCAAAGTTCCAGTTCCAGATGAAGAGATGGACACGCTGGGATATAATTTAGATTTTCTCTTGATATCCAACGTTTGTTTGTCTGCTTACACGCGTATGCATGTGCACACACTCAATATTGGTTTCGTCCTTTTGTCCGGTCTCGAGTATATATGCTAACCTGTGACTGAAATTCAAATTTACTGAATGTTGCAGGATTCTTGCTCTAAACCGATATCCCCATCCGGTTGGCGGTAGCAGTGGCAGTGGCAGCGGTAGAGAAAGTTAGTTTCCTTGATGCTGATGTGTTTTGTGCGTTCATCTAAAAACATACACACACAGTTTCCTTACATCCTTCTCTGTTTTCATAATGATTCATGTGTGTTGTATGTATTCTGCCTGTTGTGTGTGCCACTGCCTTTATGAACACGAAGAGGAAGAGGAGGAGTATATGATTGAAAGTGTCGGTTAAATGAGTACCTTTGGAGGGCAATGAAATTTAATTTGGTGACTATGTGATGCCCCATCTAATAGACAGTTACTTGGAAGCTATTAGATGGTCTCCAAAGGAGGTCTCCGCTTATTTTGATAAATTCACAGGAAAACTTAGTTAAGTTTCATAGAAGGGACAAGTCAGTAGAAGGAGTTCTCTTCTACGAACAGTACTCGTATGTCATATGGCTTTCTTTGGTATAATGAGGTGGATTCTGAGAAAAACGAGTCCTTAACGAGTTGTTTTTTGATATACAAACTGATATAATTGGATATGTCCATATGTCTATGAACTTTTTCACAACAAGTGACGAAAGGAGATTGAATTTCTTTTGAAAAATGATTTTGTTTTGATGTTGACTTAAAGAGTTATTTACCGTTAGTTCTTGAAGATGCACAGAGAAAAGTTACAAAGCTTAAATTGGGCGAAAAAAAAAAGTTTGAAATTGTTTGCTGTGTTGAGTGTCTCTAAAGGAAATTGAAGGACGTGTTATGGATAAACACCCTGTACTTACGATTTTGAATTCCTCAAGCATCGGGAAGATAGAAATGAAACCCATGAGGGGAAATCAATTATTTGGCACACCCTGGACTTTGATTTTCGACAAGTTTTCATCTGTCCTTTTGGGGGGGTGGTGTTATAGTTTCACAAATGCGAAGGAACACCCTGTATGATCGACTTTCCGTTCTCCCCAGTAATGTGCTGTTCAGACTTTTAGGTTTAGGTAGCCAAATGGTGTGTGTCCAGAGATATTGCGGGTCTGAAACGCCTCAAAATGGGATCTACAGGGTGCCCTGTGAAGTTTATGAACATCTTAAGCCATTTTCCCTCTCCGGAACTAGTTCAACTTGTACATTATCTTTGAGATTTTTCCACACAGTTTGTGGTGTGTCATGTGTTTATCATGAAACCAATTAAGTCACTCTACAGCTGGTAGTCTATTCTTTACAATTTACTTTGACAGGACACCCTTCTAGGTCAAACGTGTTGTACAAACGACTCTTTCGAAGTGTAGTGCATAGTCAAGTCCAGATTTTATTCCTTCCCTAACACACACACAGAATTTCCTTCCGCCATTTGACATTTACAAGGACCTCTCTCGCAGAACAAAGAAGGAAAAAGTGGACAAAAAAAAGCTTGAAAATGAAATAAAAATGTCAAATTGAATGTGTACGGGAAATTTCCTCTTGGAAATATGACGAAAACGAAATCCTCTGTGACAACATACACACACACACACACACATACAAGTGCACAAGAACAAACACGGTGCCAAACGAATAGAGGAGCACACAGTTGAATTAAATTTCTTAGTCCATTATTTTGATTACAAAGTGCATACGTACGGGTTGCAATTCTCTGCTCATCTGTCTGTCATAAGTTCTTCCTTTCGATTCATGAAACACCACCAGGCAACCACCATCACCCAGTAGTTGCACTTGTCTTATTCGAGCACGAGATACTATCCATTATTTTCAGATGTTGTAAGACATACATACATATGTGCTTGCGTCACGTGTTCAGTTTCATTTCTTTTTTTTTTTGCTCCCAAAAAACTCTTCTTCTTCGTCTATAACATTCACTTCAATAATTTTTACATCGCCTCACTTCCTGCTCATCTGGCCCTCGTATCATAATCACCGTCAGCATCAGTTACAGCTGCAGCGGTTCGCTCATCTTTTGTCGTGTGCTATACGCGCGCTGTTTTGGCAGGATATGGCATACACTAACGAAAGAGAACCTTGTTTTCTTTTACCTTCTTCTATACTCGTAGTATCATCGGCATCCTCCACATCCACCATCGTCATCATCATCATCATCTTTGTTCGAGTCATTGAAACATGTTAAGGAGCAGCACATACATACAAACATATATCCATAACACCTTGTTCCTTATACTCGTACGACGTACGAGTGCCTTCATCGTTCTTGGTTGTCGTTGGTCCTTCCATGACAAAAGGGTTCCTTTTAATCCTCCTCTCGTTCTATTTGGAGAATCTTTGGAACGAAGAATTGCCAAGTGCTTAAAAATATTGCGAGCAAAAATAAGATACAGACAAGCAGAGGATCCCGAGAAAATTCCTTCCGTCTTGAGAAGAGGATATCCGGTGGGCGACACAGACAGGTTGAAAGCAGGATAACTGAACGTACTGTGTGCACTTGTTTGATCAGATCGGGATAAACGAATAAGGACCCTTTGCTGGTGGCAAAGTCTGATGCACTTTCCGCTGATGAGGTAAGATTAGATTAATGACGAAGGTGGACTATTGGTGTCATAAAGTAATACTTCCTCGTCATTGTCTGTCTGGCAGAGTCACTTCTGGAAGTTGGAGATTGCTCTTTTGTTAATTATTTCAAATGGAGCCAAGTGTATCCTTTCGCGAGGTTACTGGTTCACAGTCTTTTTAGCCTTCCATCAGCACATAATCTCATACAATCAGGACGACATTCTAATACGTTTCTAGTGTGTAGGATTTGGTTGAGAGTTTCTTTCAAATGCAAATGCAATAAATCCTGGCAATGTACGAATGTACACAACAGTATGCCAGGATTTATGTGTATAAACACATATTGAGCGAGAGCTACAAAGTCAGGGAGAGAGAATATCAACGGCGGCAGAGGCATAAATTCGTCCCTTCCAGTGGGATTGTATGCTTCCTATAGGCTTCTCTCAGATGTGATTTGAGGACTCTAATGTACACACACGCACACATGTGTGTCTAATTTTTTTCTTTGCGTATTGTTTTGTTTTTTTTTTTTGTTATTCTATCTCGGATAGGGTTTCATTAATTTATGGGGATTTCACAGCTCTCTGGATTTTACTTGGTCGAGGATGGAACGGTCTATAAAGTCCACAAATCATCGTATTCGATTCGTTTTTAGGTTCATTTTAGACATTTCTCTTTCTCTTTTTAGTCTATCGTTCTGTTTGTCTCTGTGGGCCCCCCATTTGTCAGGTTTCGAGAGTGGTTTTCATTTATCTTCATAATAACAGATGAACTGTGGATAGGAGAGAGAGTTTTTTTCTTATTTTTTTTTGTGTTTTTTTTTTTGTGTTTTTTTTTGTATGCAAGCACACCGATCGAACAGTAAATTCTCTAAGAGATTGTGTAGGTAACTACCCGTCTCTGGTAATGTCCTTCGTTTGGGAATATTCATCGTTAAAATGCTGTCAGGTGCGTTTCGTTGTAAGGACGAGGGAAAACCATTAAACATGTCACATGTCACAAGCTTTAACCCTTAGTTACAGAGTGAGTCGAAGAGTACCGGCCACTGGACGTTCATTGCAGAAAGTTTTATGGGTCTGGTTGCCAAGTAGTGAAAAGTTGTTCCTAACATGAGTTCAGATCACCAATCAATTGTAACGAATAACTAACTTTTTGTTCATCGATCTCAATGTGGTTGAACGTCCAACAAGCTTTCGTTCGTCATAGGGGACGACTCCAAAACCACTACGGTCTCAGGCTGTTTTGTCTTATTCCAGGTTCAGCAAGCCTTCTCTGACCTGTGTGTTCGTCGCGTATGGGGTCTCAGGCTGTTTCATCTTATTCGTGACACTCGTCAAGACTCGTCTTTGCTGTCTAAGACTTACCACTGCTCAATCTAACTCATGTCGGTACTAATTTTTGACGGCAAAAGTCCGATTGAGAGATTGTAGTGGCCTCACGCCAAGTCTCATGCCATAGTTTCTTCTAAAGTGATATCAAAACAGACAACAATTGTTTGGTCCCCTTTTCGTTTCTCTTTTCGCGAAAAACTTTGCTCAGCAGTTAAATGTTCTAACGAAGAACATTACCCAATTGGCTTTAAATCTTCGCGCCTTGAAGGAGTCCTTCTAGATTTTTATTTTCTTTTTCAAATACATCATCAACAAAAGCACTCTAATCATTTGAATATGTTTTTTTATGTTTGTTTCACCAACAGGAGCCAGACGTGTCTACCATTAAACGCTTTCGTTTGTACAAATTCATCAAAAGGACACGAAAAGTATGGTGAACTAGTCGTGCTTTGCGATAAACAAAAGTCCTGCAATTATCGACCAATTAGCAAAATCGTATTAAATACAAACTTTCACTGGAGGAAAAGTTTTAGAAATTATTTTTGCATTCAATCTCAGAATTCTGTCTACGCGGACGCAGCGGGGGCGACTACACAGAATATACATATGTATATATACATTTCCTTCTGTACCTGTAACCTGAATGGACAATTCACACATCGATTCACACTGGCAGCTGCAAACGAAATATCCTTTCAAATAACTTGCAGTTTTCATTTTGATTCAAAGTCGGCGGTGGTGTGGCCAAGGGCGAAGTGGGTTAAACGAATAATACTCAGTGTAGTAGAGGGGGTGTGCATTTTGCAACAGTTAACGTTAAAGATTACTTTAAATGAAAAGGAGCAGCATGTGGAAGGCAAATGTAATGAAAGACGGTAAGTTTTCCAAAAAAAAGAATATTTCTCTTATCGTTCGTACCCCTCGGGGTATGGAACTACCAAGCGCTCTGTACGTATGATCCTTCTTTGCTCTTTAATTTTGTTCAATGCCTTGTGTGTGTTCCTTTCCTTTCCTATCATTGAAAGTCCTTTTTTTTAGAAATATTCTTTTCCTTTTTGTTATTTTTGCTTGTAAATTTTCTTTTCAGTGAGCTCGCAGTTTGTTAATTGCGTGTCGTTTTGTTAATTGCAGTTGTACTACAGTGTAAAGCTAATTAATGTGTCATCCCATTGTTCCTGCAAGTAGTCCTCAATCAAATACTCATTTTTTTTTTCCATGGATAACACAACACAATGCAGCAGTTTAAAACGTAAGTGATATATTTTTCATATAAATCCATCAATTGTCGTATATAAACATCCTTTCATCATGAAATTAATATCGGGAAGGTAGATTGGAATTGAGGAAAAGGCTTGTTATTCTGTTTTTCTCTTTTGTTCTCTTAATGGTAGATGACTTTGACATTGACATCTCCACCATACCACACCACAGATAGGATTTGGTTACAGCATTTCTCGCTAGGTAATTGCCTTATTGTTGAAGGTAATGCGATATCTGTGGACGTGTCAGTGTAATAATTCAGAGTGTGTGGGTGTGATGAACACTGCCTGGAGCCGATTTCAAATTGCCATCGTCACCAGAACGAGTAGGAAATAGTTCCTCTTGGAAAGTGCAGACAATTAGATAGTGTTGGATTGTAATCATTATTTGAAGGCAATTCCGTTGGTGTGAGAAGTGAGAAGTGTAAACGTCGCTCATCATTTGGTAATGTGACATACTGACTTAACTCTGTAATAAGCTCTGGAAGACAATCATTGATGATCTCATGTGTTCCCTCTCATTTAATTTGGTTTCTTTGATACTTACCTGCAGCTCAGTGTTTCACAGTTGAAGAACGTTCATATTCCTGTGTCTAGACCCAACTTCTATCATCTTTCTGCCTTGCCTGCCTTAGTTCTGACAATTTTCCTAAAGAACTCTGCTCTTTTTTCTATCTGTTCCTCTTATCTTCTTTAGAGGGGTTTCAGGGTCATCGAAATAGGCTTGTCGCCGCAACCAACTTTGTTGATTTTGTCCGGGCTCCCCACACCTCTTTGCCAGTGCTCTCGTGATGGCTTTTTGTAACATGTTATCCCCATCGACATATCTTCCACCTAGAATTTGAAGTCAATGAATGCATGAGGAGCAAGCCTTGTCTTGAAAACGATGATTTGAGATTAAGATTGTACACCTTGGGTATCGTTGTTGGGATAATGGACACAATCCAATCACTCTTAAGCGGATTGTTTTTTTTTTTAATGAAAATCTTAAAAGATTTGAGGTTCTCTCTGATTCGACTTTAATTTTTTTTTGGGGGTCATACATCTTTCATTGAATTCACCTTCTAGCTACAAAAACGGACGACACAGTAATCAAATTTCAACGTCCGCCTTCAGAGACCTTCCATGCGAACTAAAAACATTACCATCAACTTCCAATCAACCTTTCCCTCAAAATCACATACCATTCCCACGACATACCGTTTTCGTCGTCGTCGTCGACTTCGTCTTCATCGTTGTTGATTCAGCCCACTTTAGAATTATTCATTTTGGTTGTGTGTCCTTCCACGAATAGAAGGAATTTCGAAGCGCCTCCTCCTTATTTAAGAAAAATATCTATGGATACACTTGAGCTAAGTAGACATTGAAAAAATGTTCTTTCGACACTTTCTATCTGGAAATTATTTTGTGCGCGCTATCCTTCCCGCGCGCTTTGTCGTCCTTCCCGCGCGCTTTGTCGTCCTTCTCGGTCTCTCTATCACACTATTTGTCACTTATTCAAAATCTCAATCCCTGTCAATTTATTGGCTCGACGGGCTTAAAGTAAATTCCACAGCGCGCGCGAGTTGGGGGACGAAAAAAAACACCAGCTACACAATCCTTTTTATGAAAACAATCAATACACTACTCAACACTAAACAGACACACATACATTCACATATTTGCAAGACGATCTAAGATACTAAACATAAATGGAAGGATTTCAAGCTGAAAATCTCTGCACAGACATCGAATAAAAAATCCTTTTCTTTTTTTTTTTTCCTCGAAAAGTCATCAAAACAGAAACGAAAAAGGAAAAAAAAATAAACACACACATATGTATGTATAGGAGTACATACAAATTGCAAAGCAAATGGCATTGCGATTCCCAGTACGAGAACGGTACGGTAGATGTGGGAATGGGGGGGGGGGGTGCACCTAAACCACTAGTACGAGAATCCTTGAACACATACTACACACACATTTAACGATTTGCAATGGTGGAAAAGTGAAGAAAATAAATTTCAATATCGCCACCTGAGCCACCACCTCTAAGCATCTTATCCGAGCCGAGAAAAACCCTTACCATATCATTGTGAATGTAAGTCGCCCAGCCCACTATGTCGCCACTGCCGTGTCATCACCATACCAACCAACGTTGCTGCTGCCACCCAATCCACCCAAGAATCCTTATTTAAAAGGGACCTTTTTCAAAGAGTTCTTCCTGCTTACACAGCTTAAACACACAAGTCTGTGATGCGGTTAGGTATGGGCCAAGTGGGTAGTCGAAAAGGGGTGGCAATAGGAATAGCATTCGTATATTGCTTTCGTTGATGGTTGCAATATTTTTTATTTTTTATTTTTTGAAAATACAATCAACCTACGAACCGATTACTTATGTCTGTAACAGTAATTACTTTAGAATGATGCTTTTTGAACGGTTTATTTGGTAGGGTGTTTAGTCCGTAGTAACACTAGTAATTCGATAGGTTGTCCACAAAGGAAAAACATCCGGAGACGCGATAGCTTACCTAATTGAAGCATTATTCCATTCGATTTTCGAATCAATATCCGGGAGGAAAGTCCTTCATTTGTTTAGCCTTTTCCGTCATCCTGGGGTGGGGTGGGGGAGACATATATAAGACATACCAGGGTGCTGTAAGATTGATGAGCTCACTAAGTGTGGCATTTTAATGCAAATTGCATCATGCTTCTCGCTGCATACAAGATTCTCGATGCAATCAGCAGGATGATGGCAAGTGCCAGACCTGAAATCTCTCTTAGCAGGCTGCATATCAGTAGAACAATAGGTGTCATCACTGGACCTCCTCTTCTCTAATGATTTCTGTAGATTGTCCGTACGTGTCCTGCACTCTTCCTCAAAAGGAAGTTCCACTTGGGAGCATTCTTCTTCAATTGTCCCCTTCTCTTCATTCGAAGCTCCAAGTATGTTTGGGGAATTCCCACCGAGATCAAGGATCTCTTTTGGTTTAGGTGATGCTAAGACTAGACACTTCGTCGTCTGTTTCTAGTCCTTTTTCACGTTTTCATAGCTTCAAATCAACTTCATCTGTTCCACGGTATCACAACGGATCTCTTTTGGTTTAGGTGGTGCTGGCTGCCACTACAGTTTGCCGCAAAATTATCTCATCTCGACCTATGGCAAGACCCATCATCGCCTGTTTCTAGTCCTTTTTAGCGTGTTCATTGCATCAAATCAACTTCATCTGTTCTGTGGATATGAAGATATGTCGCCTCATCGCATCGATATCTCCCTCGGCTATCCTCTAATTTCCCAAATACGTGCGCTAATTGTAAAACCCATCACCTGTTACCGATTGCAAAGGGATAATTATAACTTAAGGCATATGGTGTATATTCGACTTATTTACATGTACTGTAGCAAAACATCCCCCAAATGGAATAATCCATTGCTATACCCATCATCACAGATCATCAACTACGAATGAAACGTTCAGGGCTAAAACCTCTTAGGGGTCCGATAGGATAACCAAAACAAAACAAAAAAAAAAAATATTCATTATCCTGATTATTTCTGTACTTAGTACACGGTGTGTATTGTCCTGCGGGTATATAGCATTAGCATTCACTTTGTTGTACACCGTGCTACGGCCAGCATTGGCGTATTTTAGCAATTTACTCTAAGGTACACTGGAAATGGTTTGCTCCTGTTTCGCGCATTCTATATTGCAGCGGTAACAATTTCCATGACATTTAAGTCAGTTGCAGTCCAAGTAGAGAAACACTCTGGGAAACTGTAGTTGAATTTTGGTCAACGACTATCTGCCCTATGGAAGAGTCTTGTTCTATTCTATTCTACTTCTTACATTGCCATCATCTTCTGAAAAAAAAAGAAAATAAGATTGCAGGTCATCGATGACATCTCAAAGGAAGCCAATTAACTCTGGGAAGCTTTATTCTTTTTTTTTATGTCCTCCACCCTTTAACTCCCGCCTTTCACAATATTTCTGTGCTCATCAACTGAAGATTCCAACCGTGAAAGTGATGATTATCAACAATTCCGGCATCACTACCCTATGCGGATGGGTGGGTAGCGCGGTACAAAAGGAACTCCCGGACATTTCATTTCCATTTTTGTTGACTCTTTGCTGGTTCACCTTTTAGTCCTTCGTCATAGTAGTACTTTGCATGTGTAATTTTCGTTCAAGCTTTTTGCAGTGCCAGGACAATTGGAATGACGTCGAATTTCCCTCATTTCTTTTTTTTTTCCCCCGTATATAATGCTTCACTACCAGTTACGGTGAGCTACCACTGCCGAAGGACAAACATGTGTATGCAGTGGTAATGCAAATGTCAGCAACAAAGTATTTTTGGCATTTAGTGTGTCGGCTTAAGGATTTCTGTTTGATACAATGGATGTGTGCTCGCTCAGAGAAAAGGGGTTATTGTGTTTTGCAAAAAGATTGACCTTAGTACATCAGTGTAGACATTTAGTGCGACTAGGCATCCTGAGGCATATCGATCCATCATTCACAAGAGGACACCATGTACCTATATTACTCCCATTTAAAACAACCAAAACAACTGACAAGGTTAAGTCCTTTTAAATGCTCGTCGGCCGCCTCTATCGCACAACTCAATCGGGAATTTTCTGCCCAATTTGCCAATGTGTTTCATTGTGTGCCTAAATGCATAAAGGCTGCTATAAATCCATGCACCGTCCAACACAAGAGAATTTGAATCCAGGCCATAGGCACCGATGAGTATCTATGCCATGCCATGACAGTAGACACGGATGAACCTGTGAATTATACTCACGTTACACACGTGTGTATACATTTTCTGCGTCAAGTTTATTAGTACAAAGTGAATAGTCCTGTTGCTGTAACAGCTGCTTGATGAAAAGTCAAAAGTGATGGTGTGACGGTTTTTCTAACCGCACTTAGAGCCACAACACACATGAAATATTTTAAATAGAAAAAAACTTTTATGAAAGATTGGCATGGAGGGGGGGTGTGGGATATATATATTTTTTTATTGTCACTCAAGGAGCTGTGTGACATGGAAAAAGTTTTTCATTATTGAGAAAACGGGTCGTTACTTGATTACCACTCAAAGGGAGAGGTTTTGAACTCAATTGACAAAATTTGTTGAAGCAAACTTGACCTATAGTTGTGGGGTGTGCTTGTGTATTACATTTGCAAACAACACTATTCAGGACAAAACACCTAGTCCCAGGATCTAGTCACAAAAATAAAGTGAGAGAAGGCATTATTTGTTATGAAAGTTTGTTTTGAAGGGTTATGTGTGCCGGGATGGAATCTGGGTTAGCGGACAGAAATGTTCTTGATAGACTTTTTCATTACCAAAGCGAACAGACTCTTTCGATTGTATTTTGGATGGTCCATTGTACTCCAGCTTAGCAGCCCGTTCGTTGAAGAATTCTAAACCTGTTCGTAGCTTTCTCAAAGCGTAGGTTGAGTTCGATTATCTGTATCCTTTCAAACCTTGTCCATTCGCTCGATGTTACCGAAACAGTGTGGTCAACGTGGTTTGGTTTTGTACACTACATCGGCATCTTGATGAAGCTCATAAAGTTCGCAGTTGAATCTTTCGAAAGTGTTCATTTTCCGCTCTGCTGTCGTGGTAATTGTCCAGCACTACGGGCAGGATCATTGTTTTGTAGAGCACCGTCTTCGGAGTCAGGAGTTCTGAACATATTTGTTTGTTGGTAGTAGTGGGTTTCATTAGGTCGATTCTCCACTAGGTTGTCATTCGCAGAGTTGATGTTGGACAGATGCTTCTTTGTTCGTTGACAATTTGTACTTGGTTTTGTCCGCATTGCCCGTTGTACTGTTTGACGTTTCAGTCCCTGTTTGACCGACGATGTAACCTTTGCTTAGCGCGATATAAGTGGCCCTACAGGCTTCTCTACGGGTTTGGGTTTTGCTGGAAATTTATCATCAAATCCACGAGCCAGGCATCCCTGATCGACGCTTCCAAAGCCAGTAACAATCAATCTCTGCCACATTTAGTATTTCAGACACCGATGCACACCTGTAAACCTGAATCGTTAGGCATTTAGCCAAGATGGTATCCATTTAGTTAAGAGGGGGGGAACAGCAGTAAATTCCCAACCAAACCACTGCATCAAGTATTTTTTTTTTTTTTGTTGACGATCCGTAGTCAGTCTGGAACATGGCAGCATGGTAGGTATGTTCGTAATGTGCTGCCTCTGAATTTGTTTCTACACGCCTGAGATTTATCGCGTCAAGGTGATGGTAGACAGAAACATTTGTGTCTTCATTAGGTTTATGATCTTTTTATGGATGCGCCTCTTTGCCGTGATGACAGTGATTTGAGGAGAAGCCTTCCTAAGAATGAGAAAAAAAAAAGCTTACCACATTCCTGACAAGAAACCTGTACTGTGCTGTGCTGTGCTTGCAATTAAAATTACATTCCATTGTTGTGAAGGCAATGCCTTGATGTACAACAGTCATGCTTCGAAAAATCACCAAAAGTACTTAATTTAGTTGAAAACTCCTTGCCGTACACACAGCTGCGGCTTCGTATACACTTGTATCTACACATACGTTCCGTACCTTAACATTTACTACACGCCCGTTTGAGAACGTTTTTTTTTTCACATTTAAATGCGTTTGTGGCAGCTGCATATGTTCCTGATTATGCTCTCAATGTGTTTCTTATGGCAATTCGTGTTCATTAATTTAGACTTTGTTTTCTCAGGCAAACGGGCCTCTTTTTTTTCCTTTTTTTTGTAGAAGCCATATCTGTGTTTCTCTGTGGAAGCGGAAGTTCCATGAATGGCACTGGCTCTGGCACGCTTCTGTGAGTCTTTCTGCGCACCGTATCGTAAAAAAGAAAAAAGAAAAGTGGAACGAAAATATACGCGTTTTATTCACACGTTACAAGGCAAACAATCAAGCGAGTCTCGTTAAATTGCAAAGAACCCTCCTGGCTGGCTGGAGTGGAGTGTGGGGCATAAAAGTACTTCAAGTTGTTGTCGCCAGCAGCGATGGTTATATACGACGGATGCATTAGCATGCAGCTCTCTTCGATGTCACCTTGGAGTATGTTGAAATTGAATCGGTTTTAACTTCGTCAGACAGGTAGAAGCGCACCATCCTTCTTCCTGTCTGGCCGGAGACAGATGCCATTCCAACGTAAATTGACACAATTTAGCCACATGCTACGAATGGCAGACAGTTTTATTGATTTGATTGGATCGGTGATGTCGATATGTGATTTGAAATGAAATTGTCACAAGGAAAACATCTCAATCATAGAACCCAACCCCCCCTCCGCCCATAATAGTAGGTGAATTCCATTCAAGGAAACATTTACTGCATTCCAAGCAAATCCTTTCGAATCCATTGTTCCCCCACCCTTTGGCTTTAGTGTTTTCTTTTTCCACTCGGAATTGCTTTTGAAAATTGAATGCATTCACTTTGGTGGGTACAAATCCTTTAAAACTTTATGATTTGTGAGCGGGGGTGGGAGTGGGAGTGGACTGTTGTCACAGTGGCATACAAAATCTCTTTATTTAGTCCTGCAGCACCATCTATCTTTGAAAAAGAGAAGGGGTAGGTTGATGTGTATGGTGTGTGGGGGTGTGTTTGTAATTTGTTAGCAGGAAAACGAACCATTGGTGCGTTGTACTTTGCTTGTGTACGGGCTGCGGTAATTCACGTGGATTGTGTATTGGGGTTTCATCCAAGGATTTCTCCGTCGTACTGTACTGTGTTGGTAGGGGTGCTTCTGGATTGTAGTGTACTAGGTGTACTGCAGTGATCAGGAACTGTGTGTGAATAGGAGTTGATTTTGTCTAGGAATTGTGTGTCCGACTAGGAGTTGTGTCTGACTAGGGACTGTGTGTCTGACTAGGAACTGTGTCTGTCTAGGGTGACTAGGAGCTGTGTGTGACTAGGAGTTGAGTCTGTCTAGGAGCTTTGTGTGTAACTGGGAGGTGCGTGTGACTAGGAGCTGTCTAGGAGCTTTGTGTGTGACTAGCAGGTGTGTGTGACTAGGGGCTGTGCGTGATTAGGAGTTGTGTGTCTGACTAGGAGCTGTGTCTGACTAAGGACTGTGTGTCTGACTAGGAGCTCTGTCTGTCTATGAGTTGTGTGTCTGACTAGGAGCTGTGTTTGACAAGGAGCTGTGCGTGACTAGGGATTGCGTGTCTGACTAGGACCTGTGTGTGACTAAGAATTGTGTGCCTGACTAGAAGTTGTGTGATGCTGGGCATGCTGCTGCTAGTTTTTGAGGCCAAGCATCTTGGAATTCTTTCCTAAGCCGAACAATACGAATGTGGAATGACCTACATATGTACTTCTATCTAAAATCATCGGTATCTGCTTCGTCTCTCCTAAATGCCGTTGCTCTAGTTTAAGGTTAGGCATAAGGCTGAAGGCTGCAGTATTGTCGTTCATTCGCTTGATGTGTCAATTCACATCTTGGGACAGCTCATAGAGTTCTCCTCTTCCATTTGGCAAAGGAGTCCAGTATCTAGGCAGGATCAGTGCTTATCCCCTCGGTGGCAGCGATGAAGTCACGCACACGCACACACACTGAATCATTTCATAGCCAAACGATTGTTGTCTAACATTGGTATGTGTGTGGGTGGCCAAAAACAATACTCCCAACAAAATAACAAATCATCGCGTCTATTTTGAATCCCCCACTGTTGCTGCGATTGTGTATCTTCCGTATCGGGCCGGGGATGTGTTTATTTAACTCCTTTCCATGTTATCGATGATGATGACGAACTGAAGTGTGCTGACTTTTGTTACATTTACTGCCGTCGTCGCCGCCGCCGCCACTCGCCTTGGAACATGAAAACAAACTTCAGTGAATGATATGACAACGACAACGACGACGATGGTGGGCTTAACGTCGTCGTTGTCGTGGTCGTTGTGGCACACAGGCAAATACACAAGTGGATACAAGTATATCACGCCGGAGTGATATTGATGTTTGGTTATAATAGCACTTGATTCGCTTGTTCTGTCCTCTTTGTTCGTGTCGATGGTGAAAAGGTGTGATGAGTGAAGTTCGCTCGAAAGTCGATAGACCGGTGAAGACCTTTTCCGGGACTCGATCTGCCAACGGAATACACCACTCAAACGTGGCTAATTTATCTGCTCGGCATAATTTTCCATCAAAGATCCATTTCTCTCTCTCTCTCACAAAAGTCTTCCAGGAAAACCAGACACCTGGCCAAATGTGCAATTTAACCCAAATTTTCCCTTATTTTTGTTGGGATTCTCCGAAGGACTCTACCTAATGCGCTGGCGTGCATTTTAACACGTTTGTATTAAACGCGAGTCACAAAGGGGCGGGTGAATACCTTAAAAGCAGAGAGAGGAGTGAGCAAGCACTTAGCGCCCTGTCCACTCGGGTGTGCTCTGCATGTATAAACCAATTAATGTCCGTTTGTTGTTCGGGAATTAAATTGAATGACTTTTGAGTTTTTTTTTTTTTTTCGTTCAAAACACCATCTCTTCGGCATCCTCTCTCGCTCTTGTGGATGGATCACTTTAAGGAGTTGCAGTGGAGGGTTTTTTTTTTGTTTTTTAATTAAATTATAGGACTCGAGACTTATTAGCTGTTATTATGGGGTTCTTAAACAAAAAAAAAAGGCCAAACACTTAGTTGAGAGTGGCTGTGAGAATGAATGAGAATGCCAATTGAAGGCGTTCTCACATTGATTGCGCAGATTAAGAGAGATTGTAATGGGGACGATGATAAACTAAGTGTTTCGTTCCCATCACTAGGGCACAGAAAATTGATTGACATGTACACCATGGAACATGATTGTGTAATCATCCACTGGTTCGAGGCTTCAGTTAGTGTATTCTGCAAAGAATTTGTCATCTTGCTCTCTTTTTCTTCGTGACAAGATTCAAAGATCCACATCCGAACTACATCCACATCTTTATACAAGTCGTAGAACCCTCCTCGCTGACAGGAGCGATTCTTCATTTGATATCATCTGTGGCTTTATGGTCACAAAGTCTATGGTATCGTGCTCAACTATTTCCAAGGCCGGTCATCTCTTGCGTGCATTCCACGGAATTGACGAGTTTCACCTTCAAGCTGGATGCTGTCAGTAAAGCCAATAACAGACGGGAGCATAGCATGACATGTGTCTTAGCTAGACGTTATGGAATCAGTTCTGTCATCGATGTCGTCCTCATGGCTAGGAAGAAACAGTCCAGCCGCTTATCCAAAAGGAGGCTGCTTCGCTCCTTTCTTCGACGATCTGGTGGACGTTGATGCATCCTTTGCTTTATCAGAGGCTACGACTGTTTCAAGTAAGCCCGCAAGTAGGTTGAACAGGGTAAGGGTGAGTCCGTTTCAAATCACTTGTCAGCTGCTTGCACGGTCTTCTCTTTTCCTCTCTACGAGTGATTATCATTCATTTCCTCACTTACTTGCCCTGTTAACCCTACTAGAGTCCGTCTGTGGTTCGTTCCCTTGATTTAAAACGGTCCCTGGTGCAAGAGAGTCCTTTCTCCATCACACTGTAATCAATGTAGATCCATTGTGGTGCCCCTGGTGTTGCAAACTCCCATGCTGTGGAACCTATAAGCCTATGGATCTCCTCTCGTCTAAGTTTATCTGTACTCTAGTCGCTTGATCTGATTCTCATTCTTAAGCCGGCTTGCTGCACAAGTCTTTACATTCCCCCAAGAGAATTCAAATGTTTTCGTTGCCTGCTAAGCTGGGGTTGATCTGCATAAGGCCTTACCGCATGTAAGTCAGGAATGGTTGGCTTCCAAAACTTGACCGAGGCTCCAACTCTGTAGTTTGTCAGTTTCCTACTTATGGTTGTTGTCTGTCGCTTCAAATGAGCGCCTCACTCACAAGGCACGCGAATGTGCTGCCATCTGTTTAGATTTTTTCGCATCACAACTTTTATTTTTTGCAATCCTGTCGTTCCTCACCGAGACACCTAGTTCGGGATTGAAGCTGGACCTCAACCAACAAGCCTGTTACAGTTAGCAGGGTCCTTAGCGAGGTCTTCCTCTACCCAATTCAATTTGAATCCTCCATTCGTTTTACATGTCCTATCCATCTCAGATCGATGTCGTTGTACAATTCGTATAAATCGTCTCCAACCTCACATTCATCGTTGATGTCTACTTTTCTTCGTCACTGTGCTGCTCGCTACAACACCCAACATAAGTCTTGAAATTATAAAAACAAACTAAAACTATACAACAACCTCTTCCCTTGAGCATCTCCGCAAATATGTGATCTGTGTGTTCGATCGATCGATCAATAGATACAGCACCACCACCATTCCATCCTCCTTGTCTGCGCGCTCCCCTTCCACTTCCGATCAAATTGACAGTCATTCATTGTTGTTGTCATTGCTCTGCCTTGCCATCTCCCATATTATGTGAGTATCACACACTTGGCGTTGTGGAGGTTCTACTTGAAAGCCAAATGGTGCGCGCGGTCTATAAAGCCCCGACTTATGGATCTTTCTCTCTCTCCACGATCGATCCGTGTGTACGTTTATCAAAATCCCAAGTGTGTACTTGTGGTTTACTTTTATTTAGTGTGGCGCAACGCACGTACCACAAGTCTTGTTCAAGTGTGGCTCTCTTGCCCCCTCCTCCTCCTGGCCGTAAGGGGGGGTTATAATGTCATTTGCATAGGAGGCTGACGTTTATGATCATGATCATGATGACGATAGGTGTGCGTTGTTGTTGATAGATAGATTAAAAAGGCTGAAACAAGAGGGTCAACAAATTTAAAATGGATTTGTGTGCACAAAACTTATAAAAAGAGGTGAAGAGATCAACCGAGAGGCCCGACCAATACATTACGGTCTTCGATTTATAAGTGGATTTGCTATTTATTTCTATCGGGTTTGGGTTCAGGTGACGGGGTTATGGGTTATCGAATCGATAGATGGAGTTGTTGTCTGTCTGGAGACGACGACCCTCTGAAAGTTAAGTGGTGGTCTAAACAAATTTTAACTAATCAAGGTTCATACATTTGCTAAGCAAACATACTGGATTGACAGTGGAAAATGTCAACTGGTTCAAGTCTTGGCTTGATATAAAAAAAAAACACAAAAAATGATTCCATTCCAAGAAGAAGGAAACACAAAATAGCAGGAAAAGAGGAGTAGAGGAAGGGAGAAGAGAGAGAAAGAAAGAAAGAGAATAAAAAATGAAAACATTTCATCGCACGTGCTTATTTGGTGTTATAATGCAGTCAACTTGAACAGTTTTAATGGGTTAGACTCAACATTGGAGGAGTGCTGATCTTGGTACTTCTCTTATACCTCCGGACAGAGTCCCAAGAGACTCAAGAAAGACAACAACACTGACGATATTTTTTTATTTATTGTGAAGCATCATCAACTTCATCATCAGCGCCAGGCATCATTGGTATTTCAATGGTACTCATTGGGTTTTGTTATGTTAATTTATAAAAGAAAGTACACTTGTCCATATATATGTACAACATTGGAAGACGCAAAGTTTTTAAAGCCAAAGAGACATGGGTTTGATATGAAAATTGAAATAATGGCTAACAACAACAACAAAAAAAAAAAAAAATATTTGATGGTACACTGAGAGGAATTTTATGGTCAAGAAGACAACACGAAGCAGCACTGAGATCATGTATCTATACACCTGTGTTCCTGAAGAAGTGACATAATAGACTCGTTGGTCCACCAAAGAAGTGCATCCTGTCTGTCAGTGGAAGCCTACCCATCGTCCATCTCTTTATACCTCAGCGTGTGCGTAGGGACCAACAGTTTTCATTGCCGAACGAAGGATTGAGAAGCTTTAAGTGGTTTTGAGGTTTGATTTTGTATCCTTTAGCAGTCCAACGCGCTAATCAGTAAGCCACGGCGACCACTCTGTAAGAGAACACTATTGGTCGTACGCCCAAAGTTACTTCATTCATTGTTGTTGTCATTGCTCTGTGTGAAGTTACCATGCCTTGTCTTACCAAAGGTTATCCTTCGTCGAATCTCCATCAGGGAACTCCAACCGGATCGGTTCGACTTGTTCTTCAATCACCGTGAAAGCTTCAATAATGGCACACGCTGGGAACAAGAGATGAATTTGATGTCTTCTGGATGGAACCATACGATCTATTCCAGCACAAGACTGAAGAGAAATCAAACAGCAGTGCGTCTCCTCGGAGGCTCTGTTGCCAAGCTGCGAATGTGAATTCTCGTGACACAACCGTGACGATGAAGGCTTTAAAGTCGATGAAGAGATGATGAGTATCGTCTTGGAACTCGTTGGCCTTTTCCAGGATCGTTATGCCAGACCGGAAGCTACACTTGTTCTTCTTGTATGAGGGGTTCTGTCACAGTATCTTGGATAAGTTTGATCCTTCGTCAGAGCTCCCCTCGCGTAATATATTTTCTTTCGAGTAGGTAGACAGCCTTCACTCGGATCTCTACGGACCCATTGTGTTCCTCTTGAGTTAGCTTCGGCTAGAATATTTCACTCTAGAGTTTAGAGTCCAGTTTCCCTAAAGGATCTGGGGATGAGAAGTGGGTAGGTATATCCTTATTTGACATTTGGAAGTTAACTGAAGGTGGCGCTTTAGTCCGAGATGGACCTGGAACTTGTCCAAATATTTCGTTCTCATTTGGATCAACTGGCCCTACTGGTAGATAGATGTCTGCAGACTGTCCCTAGTTTCTTCAGGTGTTCTTTCGAGTCTACAGTGTCCCGTTATGTAGGTTGTTCCTGTTAAGATTGATGCATGCTTTGAATCTTTTCCGGTTATAGTTCCAGGCTCTGATCCTATTCCTATTCCATCGAATGTCTCAGGCCTAATGAAGGGTTCAGCTGCCCTTAGTCTGGGCTTGTCTGCTGCTTGACGTGTAACTCTCTCGTTCTTCCTCAGTTCGTAGGAGGCATTCCCATATTGAAGTCTAGCCTGAGCTAGGTACATGGACCTCAAGTGCTGTGATAGCTGCGATGCTGGTGTATTTGTCTATGGATTTGGAGGGTGCTCGGCTCTAGTTTTTGCAAGATGGTCGTCGGGGTCGTTCGAAAACTTTTTCAATTCCATACCGTGTACTGCTACACCGTGTCTCTCTATGAGTGTGTATGTATTCAAATATTCAGCAAATAGCGCACGGGTAAACAACGGGCAGAGGGTAGGTAGGTTGGTACTCGTTGAGTGTGCTATACTGTCGAGTGTTTATTTGGGGCGCATATTCATCAATATTTTTCAAAAAATAGTTAACAACAATTCGTTGTTGTTTTTTTCTTCTTCTTTTGTCCTCTTTCATGCCTCGAGAGTCTTTATTTTTTCAAACAAATTAGGCAGATACAGTACAAGTCGACATTCCGGAGATGTTTGTAAATTTCTTTCAAAGAAAATTGGATGTGTGTGGTTGGTTGTGTGTGTGTTTTGTTTTATTCTCGAAACAAAATTCTTAAGAAGAGATTGGGGGTCATCTCTATAGTTGAAGTGCGTACAAGTCTTAGTTTTTGTCTACCTGTGGGTCGGTCGGTCGGTCGGTTGGTCTATGCGTTACCACTTGAGGTGCTCCGTGAATATCAATCATTGTTGCATCACCCTCTGCTCTTCTGGCCACGCCGCTGTATTTTTGTTTTCTTTTCGATTGTGTGGAGTCTATTCAAAGTAGATTGTGGGTCGTGGGTGGTAATATTTGGAACCTAATTTGGATGTTTTCTTGAAGCTTTTCTCAATCCTAAACAGAAAAGTAGTGGCAACCATGTGTGGAATCTTTTCTGTCGGGGTGTTGGAAATACCACGGTGGAGGAACAGACTTACAGTCCAGGTACCTACAACCCTCCTTTTAGGATGTTTTCATTGAGTAAGAGCTTCAGAAATAAGGAGCTTGGGCTACTAGGACTCACCCCAAAAAATCGTCGCCCTCCTCTACCAGCGTTACATTGAGATGTTTGGGAAGAGGCGTATCCAATCTCTTCTACTGAGAGATAGCAAGAATGCCGTGGACTTCTTACAGACGCCGGGAAGGATCTGATTAGTTGTGTTTCCTAGAATCGATGACTGAGTATCGATAGAAGCCCTAACCGAAGGTCGATAACCTAATCTAACGTAGGTTTAGGGCCAAAGAAGTTCTCTCTCTGAACCTTGCCTGGGAAGTGGTAATCCTGCTGGTGTCCAGGGACCCAGACAAGGCCTAGCAAATTAAGACTTACAACACGAACCCAACCTGCCTTCCTGAACTACTTTGGATGTAGTAAGAGGATTGACCAAGGCCTTAAGCGGCAGTCTGACCATCGCTTCAGATGCAGATTCACGGCACTTTATAGGTTTTTAAACTTTTCTCAGAGCATTGCTTAAGTTTCTATATTTGCTTTCGGTTACCGAGGTCCGCTCTCTTGGCTACCTTTGGTGTTCCATAAGGCAGCCATCTAGGTCCCCTTCTTTTCTATTTACGATCTCGATAGGATCATTGAACACTCGTTTGTCTGGCTTCTACGCCAAATGGCACCAACTCCTACCTTCTATACAACCCAACCTATCTCATACGTTCAACTCTTTGATATGGAGCTCAGTTTCCGATGAGATAATCCTTAAGGTCCAACTCTGTAGAGTCCGTTTCGAATCACTTCTGAGCTGCTTGAGCGGGTGTTCCCCTTTCATCTCTCACTGGAGTGGTTCTCACTCGTGAAACGTGACGGCGCGCGGTCCAAAGAATTCACCAAATCCAGTTCGATAGGCGATCTGTCAGACGTGGTCCTCCGAGAAGAGGTACACTTAGACCTGAGTGCTAAGTGTACCCCCTCCTCCACTCCTGCAAACATAGTTCAAATCATTTAGAGATGGCTTTCCTGACGTTAGCAAGACCGGGACACGTGCAGCTCATCTCTGCAGCTTCTACCTAGGATGTAGTGCTCTGTGAGGACGTTAGTTAGTTTCGAGAGTTGGTCTCTTAGGATCAAGGGCAAGATTAGCCTAGCATTGTTGGAGTAGGTTAGGTAGATAGGTGTCCCTCAGGGCTCACTAAAGCTCACAGCCCATTGTAATGCTAAAGTGGGATTAGATGTTGCTTTCGACAGAGTATCGTGATGAAGGCGCTTCCTACCTTCTCAGCACCTTTGAAAGCCTTGTCTGACAAAACCTTCCTTAAAGTCTATATGAACTTCTACTAACACAGACCCTTTCTTTTTTGTCTTCTCTTTCAGACTGGCGGAGGCTTTCCCATGCTAAGGAGGGAACAACACAATGGATCGGTGGACATATCAGTGAAGGCTACATCAAATGGAAGTTAGTCATCACTTCAACCTACTTACCAGCATCCATGTAAGTACGCATATATTTAGTGTTAAGTCTTCTTAGTCACCCTGTGTCCATGGGTGTACCTACATTTCATACGTGTATCCTTCGAAGTGAAGTCTGTTTTCGATGACCACCCTGCTTTGCTAACAGTAGTCACCAAGCCTGGTGGTGTGCTCTCAAAATTGATTGGAAACTTTTAATCCGAAATCTTTTAATCTGTAATCCTGTGCCTGGTATTCCGTTACTGTGGCAGCGGTAGCTTACGTTTTTCTTTTTCGGTCTAATTACCCATTCATTACGTGTATTCGTATCCAGGGGCATGAAAACATTTATCGACACAAACAAACACAACTTGTGTCCTGTTCCTGTCTCCCACTGTTACCTAGTTGAATCCTTGCGCATGTTCTACACTACTACACATACAATCCACATGGAATAAGGAGAGAGCAGCTCGCGTACGTGACACAGTGACTATTTGTTTGTGTTTGTTACATTTGGGTGGGTGGTGCCAGTTATTATTTTTCTCTCTCTCTGCAGAGGCGGAGTGTATTTCTTATCAGAGAGAGAGAGAGAGAGCATGTTTCAAATCCGGAAATGGGCGTTTGAAAATTTCCATCCAGAGGAATTCAATGACAACTCTGACTGCTGTACGCCTTAATTTAAATAATTTCAAAATCTGCATTGGTGTAGTGTGTTTCCAAGTAAATATACCGCTACATAAGTTCAAAACAAAGTTTTACCTTGTAGTTATGTGCCCGCCTGTCCCGCCGCGCACCTCGCTCGCAGGGAATCGTTTGGCAACCATCCCAAGGTCAGTGGAGTTAAGACCTCTCTCGTTGAGAGTTTCCCAAAATTATTCAACGGAAGTGGTGGTAGACATTTTGTTTCATTTAATATTGTTTTTGTTTCGGAGATTTTAGTCCTTTTTTTGTGTCCTGGGGGGCAAGGAGTCGGTTGGTATTTACTTTGCAAGGATCTGCACGGAAGTCTTTTCAGGGCTTAATGATGTGAATTTGTTTGGAAAAATACACTTTACAAAAGTTTTTAGGAGCCGGACGGGAGGGGGATTGGTGTAAAATTTTATGGCACCTTAGAGGGGGAGGGAACGGTGTTGGAATTTCCTGGTGCACGAAAGTTATGTCTGAATATTTATGAGAGAGAGCGGATTCTCCTAATTGGGTTACACAAAGAGAGAATCTTTCTTGTGGTTGAAGCTGTGAGGGAAATGTATACATCGAAGGGGGGTGAGGGAGGGACCATTTCGCACGACAAGATGCCCGAAAACCTAGTTTATCAAAAGTTAACCCTGGTTCAATTCCTTTAGGATCTAGAAGGATCTCCCTATTACAAGCGACCTATGGTACTGGTCTACCTTCCTAATCGAACCTTACCTTAAGATAGATATAGGATGGGGAATCAACTTCGGACTGGTTTAAGCCAGAAGGTGTCAGACTTTTTCAGCTTCAGGTCCTTCATCTCATCGAAGAGACCCACTTCATCAACTTCGGACTGGCTTAAGCTAGAAGTTGTCTGACTTTTTCAGCTCGATGACCGATAAGTCCTTCATCTCATCGAAGAGGCAATACCTACTCCTTCAGGTGACAGCATGACAGAACTTACTAACATAGGTGGCGCTACACAGTTCGAAGAGAACCGTGACCACAACCAACAAGCCTCTCCGAATTAGCCCGCTCCTCAGCAAACCGCCTCCAGTTACGCACTCCAAGTTAGTTGAGGACTACTTCTACTTGTGCGCTCCACCTTAGGCGAGGTCTTCCTCTACTGCGTTGTCCCTCCGGGCTTGATTCGAAGACTCTTGGTGACGTCAAGTCTTACTAACTTGTGTAGGTTGAAGGCGTGACTGCATCTCGTATGATAGAGCTCTTACTGCTATCTCCGAAGATCCATTATGTTGTTCTGAAAAGGAAGACAAGGTTAGGTTAGGTAGGAGGGTTGACCGGGAAGGAAGTACTTGCCCTAGGGTAAGGGAAGACAAAGAAGAAAGGGTCTGTATTAGTTGAAGTTCGTTTAGAATTTTAGAAAGGTTTTGTCAGACAAGGCTCTCAAAGGTGCTGAGACGATAGGAAGGTCGACCATTTCAAAGTCCCTACACCACGGTACTCTGTCTAAAGCAACATTTATTCCCACTTCACCATTGCAATGGGCGGTGAGCCTAAATGAGTCCGGCGGGACACCTATCTACCTAATCTATTCCAACAATGCTAGGCCAATCTGGCCTGACCTTGATCCAAGGAGACCAACTCTTGAAACTAACGTCATCACAGGGTTCTGCATCCTAGGTAGAAGCTGCAGAGATGAGCTGCACGTGTCCCGTTCTTGCCATCGTCAGGAAAGCCATCTCTAAATGATTTGAACTACGACAGGACGGCCATGGCTACGGCCACGGAGGACCACTAGCCTGTCGCACTCGCATAGGAAGTAAGCTGTGCTCTCTTCTATATCTTCTATATCGCTGCAGCCTTCTTAGATGGACCCACTATTAGGTTGTGGCCTGTTGTGCCTTGTTTTCATTTTGTAAACGTCTGTCCAGAGTTCTCTATCTCCATCTCTCGTCAGTTTGTCTTTAGAAGTCTAGTGCTAGATTGGTTAGAGAGGGCGACCATTCATTTCGTCCCCGTGGACACCATTATATCTCGGGAACCATCAAAGTATGTGTCAGTGACTTGAATGGCAAGACTGCATCGATACCACATGGATCTATAGTTCCTTCTAGTATGAAAGAAGCACTGGAAGCTGTTTATGCTGGTATCAGCAGAAGCTGACGCTTAAGTAACCTTTTCTTCAAGCTGAGACACAGCCGTAGCTAACAATGAAGGACTGAAGGTTGCCCGGCTCCTAGTTTCGTTGATAATTCTCTGGCTGCCTAGGCGATAGTTAGAACTTCCGCTTCGAAGACACTAAGGAAGCGTGGTTCAGAAGTTTCATTGGTCTGGTAATGTCCCCACTTTTCCAAGCCCAAGTGGTGTGTATTATCGACCATTGTGTCACAGACAGTGGCTCAGAGTTGTTAGTGAGGACATGCAAAACTATCTCTTCATCGACAGGATTCGGCAGAGAGAGAGAGGCAGTCCCGCTCCCGTCACAAGTCCGGTCAAACTTGTATGAAATCCCGACGGAAACAGCGACAACCACGGACAACTAGACATTTGTAACGAATTTTCTGGACCCCCGTACACACATATACACATGTCCGCCGCTGGGCACTCATTAAAATTCCTCCTTCAGCGGGAACGGAACCACTCCATACACACATTTAATTTTCATTTGAAAAAAACCACTCAAGTGTGAATTTAGTGCCCAAAATATTCCAACCAATCGAGTGTCACACACATCTGAAGTGTAAACACTCTCTGCGGCACCACCAAAGACTCATTCACGCTTGGCATATCCAAATTTGTGGACCGATTACACGATTCGTCAATTGTTCTCATTCATTCCGCTCGAATGGAGTCATTAAGCCCGGCGTGCATTATGCTCCCAACAAAGGATCGTCGAACCACCTTAACACTGACTTTTTGGAGATCTTCTCAAGTGTAAATAAAACTTTTTCTTTGTAACAATGTGTCGAAGGATATTTTATTTTTTTGTATCCTTTCTCAGCAGCCAGCAGCAATCAACTTAATTTTTGTGTGCGACGGAACATATTAGGACGCGCGTTGTAATGGGTATGACCCCCGGGGGCTGGTGTTGTGTACATTTGACGTCGAAACTAAGAGGAGGGTTGGCAACTGGGTCTCGACATATTTTTTTATTTTATTTTTATTCAGATTCACCAACGGAGCCGTGCTGTGAACATTTTTATTTTCAATCAACAAATTCGTTTGAGGGAATATCAGTCCTTGACGGACGATGGAATGGCAAGTGTTCCCATTAGGGATTTGTTATACGGATTAATCGGTCTCAAGCCGCTCGGAATGAGTCTCCCCTCAAGGATGGGTACCAGCGCCACGAGATGTTAGTATTCTAGCCACCTCGGGGTCTTTGGCTGGACTCAAATCACACAGAAGACTCGATTTTCTGGAACGAAGTGGAGTCACTCAAAGTTGGGTACCTGCGCCACGAGTTGTTAGTCCTTTGTTCGACTCAAATCACGCAGAAGACTCCATTTTCTGGGACGAAGTGGAGTCCCTCAAGGTTGGGTGCTAGCACCACGAGTTGTTAGTCCTCTAGCCACCTCAGAGTCCTTTGTTAGAAGTGGAGTTCCACAAGTTTGAGCTGCAGCGCCACGAGTTATTCTTTGATGGAAAGCCTTGAAAAGGTCTGTCTCGACTGAATCGAAATGGGAAAGGGATTCTCTGCAAATTGTTGGTTCCAGTCGTCGAAGGCTTTAAACGAAATTTTGAGTTCCACACCGTCTTTGTGAGATGGCCTCGATACAGTTCACCTCTCCAGCCAGCTTGATTCGGTGTAGTCCATCAGGGATGGAGTCGAAGATTTTTCCAGCTGGGGCATCCGCTTTATACGACCTATCGTTGTACACGGATCTTTTTGTCCAAATCGGTGTCGCTGGAGCCTGTTCGTATATAGTTCGTGGGTAAATCTTCTGTTCCATGAACCGTCAACTTAGGGGGGATGACAGAGTCCATGCTTCTGCCTCATACAGCATGGATGTCTAGGATCTTGTATAGTGTTTCCTTCGTGGTTCTTCTCACTAGGGTCTTGCCCCATAGTTTTGTCTCCCAAGGTCATGGCAACAGTGCTTTTCTTCATTGGATCGTGACATTTGTGGGGAGATTCGTGACTTAACCCAGAGGTACAACGCAGTAGGAGATGATGGCGCGCACACTTAACCAACTTGGATAGTCTCTGGTTTGTTGAGGTCCAGGTTCTCACCCCAAACTGTGGCAAGGCGTCGTCTATACTTTTGCCAACACCACATGCTTCAGTAAGGATTCAACGTGGGTATTCCACAAAGCTAAATACCGTTTTACAATAAAATTCAATTCCCAACCCCACCCCCACCATTCTCTCGCTCGCTCCCTCACATCCTTGATTCGATTCGAAGGGAAATAATTAATAAAAGCGTTCACAAATGTTCTGGAAAATATCTTGGCACTCAAAGGACTAATTCAATTTGCACATTTCATTGAAAACATAATCAGTTTAGGTTGAGTGTAACAGGATACCTACACATTATTGCCACCATAGCGCGCAATAAGGAGCACAAGGACTACACAAAAAAAGAAAAGAAAAAAAGGGTCTGAGAGGACACAAGTTGGCTGTGATACCCATTTTGGAATGAAGGGTAAAATTCTCACAAAGGATATACACTTGGTCTTTGGTTTTCTCTTTCCCCTGTGTCCTTGTGTCCTTGTATATCCCCGTGTACTGTGTAATTTGGAAAATTGCATTTAGAGTGCTGTTTAATTTTTCCACTATCCAAGGAGTCATCGACTATGTCGGCATGAGTATGGAGGCTTTAGGAGTCTTGGTACCTATCAGCGTTGCAAACAAGAGTCATCGTCCTGTTAACACATCGAACCAGACCGATGGCGAGGGTTAGGTTTGGCTTTTGAAGACAGTTGATCCTTCTTCTTGTTCTCAAATCATGGTCCAGTGCTTCTTGAAATTTGCGAGCGTTTAGACGGTTGGGGAAGCCAATGTAGCTTCTCCGTAGTGGAACTCATAGTCGTGTTCATTGTCTTTCATTTGCCTTCCTTGAGTTAGAAGATCAGATTCTCGATTGATAGCTTCCAGCACTTACTCGGGCCCATCCCTTATCCAATGTGGCTTCACCGTAGCTGAGATTTTATTTTTTTTTTATTGTGGAACTCATTCATAGTGGTCGTGAGTGTTCTCTCTCTTTCACTTGCCTTTCTTGAGTTACAAGACCAGACCTTCCAACACTTACTCGCGGCATAGCGATGAAGCTACACCTCGGAGTGCACCTGCTTATATCCTGTTTTAAGGCGGTTTCTAGCGATAGGCCTGCCTTCATCATTCGGTCGGTCTCAGCAAATCTGTTTAGCGGTTTCGAATTTGAGTCGATGTCATCCAGTTTGACATCCCTTCTGTGGTGTCCTATAACTCCAGTCACAACGAACAGTCACAACACGTAGTAAGTGTCCAGCCCACTGAATGGATTACACTCCAACTCCTCCCCAGTTGCATTGATTCCTTCTTCACTGTCTCTATCAGTCCACTCTCCTGTAACAGGTTCCACTCCATTTCGTCGTTAGCTATGGAAGGGTCGCCTTCTCACTTTTGAGGTTTGATTCTCCTCATCGATTCCCAAGGTGGATCTGGGACTTTGCATACAAAAAATTTGGTCTAGGAGATGCCTTTCCACTTCCTTTTACCAATTCCCCTCCGGTATCGGCGCCCTCAAACTGAGAAAAATCATTCATTTGTTCGGTGGTCCCACTTCTCTCTCTCCGGGCAGTGTCTTTGTGAACTTCCGTCGCTTCCGACGACGACGTGTCAGCTTTAAAGAGTCATGTACAGCCTTGAAGTCGATGAAGAGCTTAGTCTTCTCGACACCAACAGCTGATGATTGATAGGATTCTTTAGGTTTCACTGCTTCTCAAACTTGATGCCGACTAAGCAGCTGTGATGGACTACGGTTTCAGAGAAGATTACTTGGCTTTGAAGTGAATTCCCAAGTCAGAGACAGCTTGTCAGTTGAGACTCAGATCCCGCTTGGGCACAAGAGGCACAGCGACCAATAAAGTTGAGGATGTCTCCAGTCGAAGCGTTTCTAATGCCTTCAGTGCCTCCTGATGCAGCAGAGAGCAACGTACGTGTTTCGCTGATTCGTCTTCCTCTAGACAAAGTCGAAGCTTCAGTCGTTGGGGATGTTCTTTGTGGGTTGTGTTCAGTCTGAACCTCCACTCGAAGCGTTTCTAACGCCTTCAGTGCCTCCTGATGCAGCAGAGAGCAACGTACGTGTTCCGCTGATTTGTCTTCCTTCAGTCGTTAAGGATGTTCTTTATGGATTGGGTTCAGTCTGAATGCCTGTGTCCCAGCTGTCTCTCTGCGTCCTCGTACCCACTTTAGTTTCGTTTTGATAGGTCTTGAACAGCATCCAGTCGCAAGAACTTCTCTTGCCTTGACTGGTTTATAGTGGCACGGAGTAAGACCCCTTTGGTCGTAAGGTATACCCACCACAACTCCTTTTCGTCGCATATCAACTGGTACTGGTACCGGCACTCAATACAGCATACTTCCATTGATTCACAACAGAGACCACACATTAGCCAAGAGCTTATCCCACAATTTGACAATCCTTTTGACAAACACACACCACTCGAAAGGACTCTAATGGGATAAATCTACACACCAACAGCAATCCCTTTGACAGGATCATCAGCATCAGTAATGCACAACCAATTAGAAAGATTATTCGTTGTCTGTTTGAGGGATTAACATGGAAAATCCTTGTAAGGAACTTCTTCTTAGTTATTTTCTTCCTTTCTTTTTCGCATTTCCTTACTTATATCCTTTCCTCTTGGAAATAGGGACACACAAAATGATTTTAAAGTTAAAAATTCATGACTCGCGCGCTCCTTGTGCATCCTTAAAACCACAAAACCCAACGTTCAATTGAATCTTTTGTGTCAAAACGAAGACGATTATCCTATTTTTTTGTTTTGTTGTGTGTCCTTTGAGGACATTTATTTTGCATACCTGTGTGTGTACATATATTCTTCTTATCCTTCTCTTCATCTGCTATAACAATCAATAAAATTTATTATCCTTGCACTATGCACTTGGCACAGTTGTGTGTATGGAGAACCCTCTATTTTGTGTTTTTTTTTCTGGTCAGTTCAACCCCTTTTAGGAAGGATAACATCAAGAATAAACACGTATAAAGGCTACAAAAGCATAATTTCCATAACCCATGGGACGGGGAATACAAAAACATAAAAAGAAGGGGTGTACGCGCACAGGGTTCCTTTTTTTGTTTTTTTTTCCGTGAAAAGCTTAGCGAAATCTAATTACCAGTCCTTGACATTAATTTCTCGTGCTCTTTTGTGTTCGAAATGAGAGAACGTAGTACTGGAAGGACATTCTTTTGTGTTCACCGTACACACGACCTGGGGGGGGAGGTAGTAATATGTCAAAGGACATCTTTTTTTCGAATTGAGAAGATTGGTGGTCAAGTCTTTGATGGAAGTTGGGCGTTGGATTTGAAGTCCCAAGACGAAATCAACAAGTTTTCTTCGAGGTACAACAAGTCGCTGCTGCACTCAGCTGCATAAATCCACGGAGTCTCTTTCGAATTCAGTCGCTCTTGATCTCAGCTATTGGGTTTCGAGGGCCAGTCTTCGTCGAATCTTCCATGAACTGATGGTAGGGGCCAATGAAGACAGATGCTTGGTGTGCTGAGAACCTGTCTAGTGTCTAGTACCTCAATCCTTCCTAGGGCTGTCTTGATGGAACATAGGCTAATGATTCCTAGTAAGGGGGCTTAAACAACTTCCCCTGTCAACCCTCCTTCCAAACCTAACCTACCTGCACCCTTGAACAACGCGATGAGTGTATTACGTTCCTTTTTGATTGCGGCTTGGCATTCCTTTTCAGTGTCAACCAAAGGCTTTCTGTTTGACAATCAGTATTTCGTCCTGTTGGTGCTGTCTCCCACTTAATCTCAGTGTTCCAGTAGCAGAAGAAGCTCAATCTTCCTAGGAATCCCCATGTCCCGAGATATCCTTTTGCAGGGTTAAGACTTTTTTCAGAAGAATTCCCTTGTCTTGTTCTTCTTTTTCTTGAAGCTGCTCTCAGACCACCAGGAGGGTTGTCACCCATCATGCTTCGACTTGGAACACTCAACGAGCGTCTCCAAGAAGCTCGATCTTTAGCTTTCTGTCTCCCGTTTCGCACGCTAATTTGGTTGGGGTCTTCACTCAAAAATCGGGAGTCTGGGTAAGCCTTCTCCTGTCCTCGATTCAGTCGTCTAAAAAGTTGGAACTTTCGCGATAAAATGCGACCTAAATGGAACTTCCTGATGCGGCGCTGTTAAGTGCTTTGTCAGCCACGTTAAGGTTAGGTTCGGTTAGAAAAGTAGTCAGTGTGTACACCACCACCTTTTTGTTGTTCAACCGCGTTAGGGTGGCTTCGTCGCCAAGATAAAAAAAAAGAAAGAAGGAAGTTGGGACGGGCCAGGACACACCCACTAGCATCCGTGTGTGAGCTCATAACCCTTCGACTTGTCATCAACTAGACTATAGACTACCTACGAAAGAGAAAATTTCCTACAAGTGAGGCTAAGAAGCATCGACCTTGGCTCAGTTCACTCTGTTTCGTCTTCAACCGACAAAAGCCCACTAGCGCACCCTTTAAATCACCACAATTGACAGTGTAATCGCATTTAATTCCGCTTCCTGCGACCGACCTGCATAAACCCACATGCAGGCGACACACAGTTTAACCTCTGCATTGGCAGGTTGGACACCTTTTTTTACCTTTGTTTCGTAGTGCAAATGTTAAACGCCGACAACAACAATTCGCTAATTAAAACCGTTTGCCGGCTTCTCATTACGCCGATAACGGATAGTCGTCATCCATTTGAGCCAATTAACACACAAGCAAATGTTTGTATGTGCCCTTCTCTCGGAATCCGATTCAATTCAGTCGTGTAGTGTGTAGTCCGTCCTTCATCCTGCCACTGACCCACCGTCGACAAAAAACCCCCCAGATGATGGAATCCTGAACACACACACACAGACAAAGTGTTCCATGTTCCAAAAATGGGAGGATAATTTGTTGTGTTGCATTGGTGGGTTAATGTATCTGTTTTTCATGTAACGATTGCGCGCATAACACACACAAACACTGATGCAAGTCTTATCCTTTTCTCTCTGTCTCTGGTGTGTACTTTCCTTTATCTCGCTCTCTTTTGGGTTTTTTTTTTTTTTTTTAGGACGACGATGACGAGTCCTTTTGATAGAATTCTCCTTTTCGTAACCGGTTGACATTGCGTTATTTCATGCGTTTATGTGAGTGTGTGTGTGTTTATTTGTGTGCGTGTATCCGATTAGGGTGTTCCTCGAGTTAAACATACAATAGTCGCATAAAGGGCGTTGAAATAATTTTCCATTTTATTGTGCTTCCTGTGAGAGGATCGCATGAGAAAAGAAGGAGAGGGTTGCCTTTCTAACTTGCTTGACTCTGTTGCCTGCTTAAAGTTACCTTCCACGATGGGATCTGGATGAAGGTGGGGGGTGTTGGGTGATGGTGTGCATAATTGTGTGTGTGGAATAATTTTTCATTGCACAAGTAACCTTTAGCGTTGGTGTCACCCATTTGCCATGGCTTTTGTCATTTCATACCATGCCAACCCCCTTTTTTCTTCGGCGGGGGGCCATCCTCTCATTGTGTGGTCGATTTTGGGGGGAGCAAAGGATAGCAAAAGGGCTTTTATGTTGCGATATTAAATGATGGCTGGTTTCATATTTCCATATTGCTTCCGGGGGGCCGAGAGCAGCCTACAACAATAGGAGAGGTGTGGTGGTAAATATATTTTGTTTTGCTGTAAGGATTTCTGTTTTTTTTTTTTTTTTTTTAAGGATTCACTGGATAGTTTACGGGTAAATGTGGGGGCACAAGTGGAAGTGGGGAAAAGTTTCACAGAAAATGAAGTAGTGGATCTGTGGATAGTCTTACGCGAGTTTTCAATTTGTAAACCTTTTAAGGTTTTAGTTTTGGTCTTGATGAGATAAGAGGGACTTTAAGTGCTTCATTATACGAGACACGACACAATAGGCACTATGAATCCGTTTAAAGCCTTCTCAAGCCTTAGGGGGAAGAAATTTCTTGAACTACTAGTCGCTTCGTCATATTTTTTCCAACTACAACTAGGACTAGGACGTTGTTGCCTTAGTAGACAGACTCCCAAACTGGGAAACAGTTTTTACCAGAGTTACAGCAGCTTCAAGACGGTATCCGATCCGAGCCCCTCCCTCATCCAGTTAGGCACCCCATAGCTCTGGGTGTTCTGGGTTACTCCGCTGGGAAACAGTTTTTGTCTGAGTTACAGCAGCTTCAAGACGGTATCCGATCCGAGGCCCTTCATCAGCAGATGTCTTTCATCCAGTTTGGCACCCCTAAGCTCTGGGCGTCCTGGTTTACCCCGCTGTCTGTCGTGTTCCATAAATTCTGCCACACAGAACTTTCCGGACAGGTTCCTCTTCGTTGATGCGAGCTAAGTGCTCAGCCTACCGTCTTCCAGGCGGAGGTACTAGCGATTAGAGAAGCCTGCAAGATATTTAGCCTCAGCCCTCTCTGGCAGGTTCACCAATTTCAACCACTTCTACCACCTTACCTAGCGCTCGTAGATCTCATGGTTGTAGAATCTCCAGAATCGTCCTTCCTCAAGTACGCGGCCTTCTCTCAAACACGACTTAGAGATGCTAACCAACCCACCAGTCTCGGATCCATACATGAGGACCTAGTGGTTAAACCAAGCAGGAGCTTGGATTTGAAGAGTCTTGACAGACTGTAGTGGGCTTTAAGCAGCGAGGTGCCTATTTTTTCTTCCATCGTACATTGATGATGGGACCAATGTTTGATCTTCCTGCAGACGTGGCTGCCATGTACCTACTGTGTTCCCCCAGGTGTTCACTACGTCGATGACATCATCAAGTTCCCTTGTGTTCTTATGCTTCTTCCATTGGCTCGCTGTATCGGTTCACTGTGCGCGAATCCTAAGCCTTCCTTAGGAATGTCCAATCTACACTTTAGGTGTACCTACCTCCACCAGTTCACATTTCAGACTTCCAAGTCCAACTTTGACGAAAAAAAAAAAAAAAAAACACAAAAGTGATTCCCTAAAGCATGTGGCACAAGGATAACTATTTTAATTTCACGACACGTGACTGAGCCTTATTTCCGATTTTTCTTCATTGTATTGTGGCATACTCTTCAGGGTATACCCAACCCTTGGTCTTGTCCGAGATACCGACAGCTCGTTGTGGGTGTAATGACATGTATAATGTTGTATCTGAACAATGTGTGCGGTCAATTGATGATGATTTGAAGGATACTACATGATTGTTAACCCCAAAGGATGTGTGCACAGGGCAGGGTAGGGCGGTTTATTGAAGGTGTGGTGTCGCATTGGAAATTTAAGCAAATGGTAGAGGGATCCTTTGAAACATTTAATTATGAACATTGTCTCAGGTTAGTCCTTGGAACTGTTTCGATCATTAAAGGCTTCTTCTCATCCAATGACTGACTTGTCAGTGTCAAGAGTGCGTCACTGTTGTATTCGACTGTGAAGCTTGAGGGACTCACTAAGACTTAAAGCTTGTTGTGTGTCAAACCAAGTTTAGTTTGGGAGGAACTAGCTCATAGAAAGCACTTTGACACCAAAACAGTTCGCCTTTCGGATAAAGACGAGTAAGAGCTTCAGTGATGACGAGCTTAGGTAACCAGCACTCACCAGAGGGACAATTGTAGAGGAAGTCACGTTGAGATGTATTCTGCCGAGGGAGAGTAGGAATGCCACGGACTACTTACAGACGACGGGAAGTGTAGCTAGTTAGTCTGCCTGCATCCAGAAGAATCATGCCACACCAACAGTTGTATTTGCTAGGAACCCAACCATCGATAGAAGCCCTAACCGAACTTGCGGGCGAATCCAACGCGTGAGTTCAGTGCCAGAGAAGTTCTCTGATGAGCTTGCCAGGCAGGGTTGAGAGGAGAAATTCTCTTAACATCGGTTCATTGGGCGGAGAAGTTTTCCTCTGATCTTTGCCTTGCCTGGCAAGCCTACTAGTGTCCAGGGACTCAGACTAACCTAAGGAAATTCAGCCTTCCAACCCGAGAAGTCTTTAAATGAAGGTTAGCACGCCAAAGATAGGTCCATTGTGATGCCTTTACCTACTTGTTCAATCAATTAAAACTTCTGATGGAGGTTTCTTATAGTAGAAGGCTCCTTAGTTGTTCAATATCTGGAGTGCTCCCTTGAATGTCTCTTTACTTCGCCTCTGTAAGAGACGATGGGCAATCTGAAGATTTATATTCCTGCTTGTGTGTCCGAAATGTTACCGATATTACGTGATGGAAGACGGCTATACAGCGACATCGACCTAGTCAGAAGGGCTGGGCCATGTAAAGCAAATGAACGCCAGCGCTCCGGAGGGTCGACACAGCAGAGGAAGACCAAGACTCAGGTGGTCTACGGAATTGGAAAGACACCTCAATCAACTTGGTGTACGCAACTACGGAGGCAGCTACCTGAAGACGGTTGTTGATTGAGGTCAATGTCCAGAGGAAGACCAAGACTCAAGTGGCCTACGGAAGTGGAAAGACACCTCAGCTAGCTGAAACGCTTGTAAATTGAGGTCAGTGTCCACCCCGGGACTGGGAAGATTATAGAATTATTCACAATGGAGATGCGGCCGAAATCTGTGAAAAGCTGAACTGGCTACCGTTTGCCTACCAAAGATGCCAAGGACAAGGAGTGTCAGCTGAAACAGAATGTTCAGTTTGAATTCGGTTGCCACCTTTCCTGCTTTTACCCTAGACAAACTGACTAGCTGTCTGTCTGTGGCCAGTCCATTGCCTCAACCATACATAGTTGTCCGTCTGTCCCTTGCCCCAACCATACGTGAGTCTCATTAATTGTCCTCAACCTCTTATTTCGTCCAAAAAATTTACTTTTTATTAAAAACTGCCCAAAAAAAAATCTCGAAATTCAATAAATTCCACACCCCACATCATCGCATCGCACGCCATCGCCATCGCTAGTGAAATTTCCCACTTTTTCCGTCGTGTGGAATGAAATTTCCCCTGTCAATCTCCATGTAAGTTTTTGCTGTCAAAATTCGTTCATCTTCCACGATTATTTGTGAAAAAAAATTTTCTTTTTTAATTTTCTTGTAAATTTATTGTGAAATTCATAATGAAATTAATATTTAATTGTTCTTTAGTGTGTACTTTATCAATTGGAAGTGTGTGTGTGTGTTGATCGATTGTTATTTTCATCTTACAGACGGGAGTGTTCGACGAAAGATGTTTGTTTTTCTGGCCATGTTGCTGTATCAGGAATCAAAGTGAGTAACCAAAAGTATTATTTATTTAATTATTCTTTTGATATTTCTTAATTAAAATATAACTGTTGTATGTAGAAATCAATCGGTAACAATCAAATTGTCTCTAGGTTAAGTAAAACTAGTGTTTGATGTGATTTTTCGTATGAAAAAATAACTTTCAAGTGACGAAAAATGTGTGTTGGTTGATCATGTTCAGTCTTGGTGTTGGAACTGGTCATGTCCTTTCACTCGTTGGACATTCTTTGCTTGTCGGTTATGTTCCTTCCATTAGATACGTGGCATTAGTGTTCTATGTTGTGTTCCGTGATACAATTTGAGGGGAATCCGAAGCAACTCTTACTTCTCTACAGTTCGGATTGAACCTGGACCTCATGCAACAAGTCTCCCCAATTGTCCACTCCAAGTTGGTTGAGATCCCCTTCTACTTGTGCGCGTCTTAGGTCTTCTTCGTTATCTACGGACGGGGGCGTTGGTGGTGGCGTAGTCTTGTGTGACTAGGTCGATGTCGTTGCACAGCCCAGTTGTCCATTCCAAGTTGGTTGAGGTGTCCCTTTCTACTTGTGCGCGTCTTAGGTCTTCTTCTTCGTAGTCTACGGACTGGGGCGTTGGTGGTGTCCATTTGCCAAATGCGTAGTCTTGTGTGAGTAGGTCGATGTCGTTGTACAGCCCAGTTGTCCACTTCAAGTTGGTTGAGGTGTCCCCTTCTACTTGTGCGCGTCTTAGATCTTCTTCGTAGTCTACGGACTAGGGGGTTGGTGTCCATTTGTGTAGTCTTGTAACTAGATCGATGTCGTTGTACAGCTCGTAGCTCGTATAGGAAGGTGATCTCGATTTGGCCTTTCAAGGTTTTTTTCTCCAGAATACCGGCCTGTAACCACGCACTAACAGGCAAATTCGGTTGATGATGAAAGGTTTCAAACGTTCACACAATGCTAAGGAGGAAGGGAGGTTCCTATCTTGTGTGGATCGACTAAACGATGGTGTATGCTTTCTACCAGGTCCAATAGCAATCCTTTTCTTCGTTTTTGATTAGATGGATCGTTCATTCTGGTCTTCATCGGTAATATAGTTTTTCCAGACTGTGACTCCACTTTGTTCTTCATCTCTACAGGTTTCTGTGTACGGACTTTGTTGCCTTGATTCTCTACGTGATTTTCTACTCCTAAGTGTATTCCTAGTTTGTAGGGACAGCCACTCAACCTAACCTAACCTTGTTGCCTTGACACTTCGTATCTCTTAATATCTCAGAAGCAACTCCTTAGAGTAGTGCGAGTGACCTGAATGTGGCGCAGAGGAACTCCTCTTAGAGGGAACCAAGACTGGATCACTGTGGAACTCCATATTCAACTGATGTGACGTGACTTTTCATAGTTCCTTGGGTATGTAGGCCATTTCGAACCTCTAACGCTTGAACAGAGCCCCGAGATGTCTGTAAATATCTGTTGGGGGTGATGTGTAGATACTAATGCCACTTACGTCAGCTGCATGATCTTCTGTTAAGCAAGTCTCTCGCTCGAAGCTCCAAGTCCTAGTCCAAAAGGGAAGTATCTGCTCCTTGCTGTGTTGTGCATGAGGACCTGCAAACCACAATCGCCTTTTTCATCTCACTTGTCTCCAATTATCTGTCTGTTAACCCCTCCCCCCAGCAGCAAAAGGGGTTAACATCGTTTAATCAATTCAAAACATTCTCCTCATCCATAACGTGTAGGTATATCCCCCACACAAATCGGATTACAAATGTCTAACTGCTGCCACTCGACTACTGCATCTCTCTCCTCCAAAATGCTGCACATTTAATCTAATTCACTTATACTGTCCCTGTCCGCACAACTGCAAGCTATATACACCGTTCACGCACGAAACATCCTTTAAATTGACACATCACGCATTTAATTGCTGTCAAACCATTCCATCAGTGAGAGAGGAGAGCCTTTATTAGATTGCCCCCACTCCCATGCGAAACTAGTAGGTATACACGCATCGCAAGGGTGACTGACTATGCTGCGCTGCGTTTTTCCATGCGACTTGCTGTACATCACCCTCTTTGGGTGCGTGTGAGACCGGCTGAGCATTGAATTTATTAGCGGTAAATGCGATTATCCTTGAGATGAATGCTTGTTGAATTATTTTTGTTAAATAAATCAAAAGAACCAACACACACCGACACATACACATACGACGAGTACACAGTCGAATATTTAAACGGACGGGACCCTTCTCCTGGTACATAATTGTTTTGATAATCTTCCACTGTGTGTATTTATTATTTTATTGTCGTCGGTCTTGTCATAATCAAAGTCATCATCATCATTATCATCATCATCGTCGTCGTCGTCCTGCCTTCGTACTATGGCTTCGACCGGAACAGCCCAGACAGGAAGAGAGAGAGCGAGTCCCAAAAAATAATGCGTAAGACGAGGCGGCGGCGGTGGCACAGAAAAGTTTTGCCATAACAAGGCAACCAATCCTCCAGGGGGTTATCGATCCACACAAAAACACACCCACACACGTACACACAACCAAAAAGAAAAGAGGATGTCGGTCGGTCGGTCGGCTAACGGTAACGAAAATATTTTCCTTTCAAGGAAAAAATTAAATTTGAATTTATAAACCAATTTGATGGCGAAATTAGCCATGGAGAAGCCCAAAGAAGACGACGACGACGAGGGTGGTAATTGTTTACGCTAGTGTTTTTCCCACTTTGTGTGTGTGTCCTTGTTTTGTGATATATATCCGAGGGCTGGAGGGAGGAGGGAGAGTTGCTTATTCGTTTTCGTCAGTCCAATCCAACGGAAGACACACTGAAACTCATGTAGTGACCAGATTCAGTAGAAGCAACCTACATTCGGTTTGAAAGTGTAGCTGGAGTCTAGGTTAGGTTAGAGTAGCAGGTCTGGGGTGGCGTCCAGTTTCGCATGTGGATATCGATAAAAGCAGTGGAGACTGCCTGTCTAGGCTGGTGTCAGCCAGTTCGTTGGAGATTTTCGAAGAAGCTGGCTCCTAAGTACGCTCGTCGTCGCGGGCTGGACAAGTACAAAGAAAGGTGGAAAATCGCTTCTTCTTCCTCGCCGTCCCAGCCGATGGTGCAGTTTCCCGTGCCTTTTCTATCTGATTAGACAGATCTGTTTGGTGATGAGGCAGATGGCAGTTGCCTAGCCCTTGCCGTCACCGTAACTGCTAAGCGAGTTGACACAGCACAGGTTCGAGTAAACAAGGTTAGGTTAGGTGGTTGCTGTCTTCGCTTAGGGGAAGCATACATTAGACGGTCGACATTGCGTTGCGTTTAGCTGTGTTAGTAGGCTGATCGTGCTCCATTTTGACTAGGAACGTGTACACCAATTCGGAAGTCTTTGGTTCCGTCGTAGAACATAGGTCCGTAGGTGGTGGTGGCGAGGAGGAGGATAGGCTTTGTGAAGTCGGGAAAATCTTCTAAGTCTAGTACGCACATGGACCCTAGTAGTCGTCGACGTAGTCTTGCAATGGCTGGCTTAAGTCTTAGCAGAAGCAGCGACCCAGAGGACAACGTGGCCACCGGGCTGCAGACCGGGGAAAGATGGAAGATATGCCCCGCCCAGGGTTGAAGGAACTTCCTCGCAGCACCCTTGGTCTGTTGCAATTCATCGCTTTGGTTGGGCGATGAGAGGGATCCACAGTATTTGACATCGATTGCTGCTCCTCACCCCTATCTTGCCAGTTTGCCTGCTCCCATTACACCTGTGTGTCCTGGTATCCATGCGAGATGTGCACATTGTTTCGACAGTCGAGGAGGAGGTTTAGCTCTCGTCACAACATTGGACCACATCAGCCAGATTCAATGTTTGATTGCTACGACTTTGTCACGTTACGATACCCATACCTGCGTACAGAACTCGGGTGAAAAAAAAAAAAAACTACAGACACCCCATTTGGGAATTCCAATTTCAATAAGATTTTCTCCTCCAATGACCACCGCCAACCCATTGTTGTCCAGATCCGCATTATCTGCGGCTAAAAACGTATGTTTCCGCACCCAAAGATAGGCATCACCCCCTTTGTTTCCGCATCAACAACGCAACTATCTACTTGAATTGACAAATTAATTGAACATCACTTTTGTTGTTTCGCATTGTGTTCGCAATTCTCTTTGTTATGCAATATCTCACCCTCTCGGCACCCCCTCCCCCAACAAGATTATACGGAAGCGTTATTATTTCATTTAACGATATTAGCCTAGCGAATTGTTGTGTGTGTGTGCTTCCTTCGGGAGCTACCTCTGCCCATCGATGTGTTTGCAACTGATGATGATGCGTCTCATGTGGGCGCGGGGTTGTTTTTCGACTTAAAACTTGCTGCCAATGTCTCGGTCTTACTTTGATGCTCTCTTCAACTAAAACAGATTCCAGACGGAATGATGGAAATTTCCCATGGGATCTGGTGCTAAGCCTTTGGCGAAATCCTCCCAAACGACATTATACTCGGATGCATATATTGGGATCGGATGGCAGCTTTAATAAAACCGCACAACTGTGCTTATATTTCTTAAACACACATACAAACACACCAATCTGATGCGCTTTGCAATTGTTCAAGGACCTTGCGGGTGGTGGTTGTTCGCGCTGAATGAGTGGGTGGGTGTGCATTTATTTGGCTTCGTAGCGTGTGTAACTGGCTTATAATGATGATTCTGTTGCTTACTGACAAGTAGTCTATGGAGGGGGAGGAGGTCTCGGTAACTACAGGAAGGACCCTGGATTAAGGGATTAGAGAAAATTAATTTTTTTTTACTTTAAATGTGAAGAACATCATAATTAGACGTATTAGGGATAACAAGGGTAGTAATTGTCCCACCGGGACTGGGAATTAGTAAGACCTGGGTGGGGGGTTGTAACGGAGATGGCTTGGAATTCTGTCGACGTATGACTGACGCTACAAGAACAGAATGTATTATGTTTTATGTGTGTGTTCGGGAGGATTGTTCACGGCCCCTTGGCAATGCGGTTCCTCTTCAGAATCCTATTGTGTGAGCTCTAGATGAGTTGCTTTACTTCAGAGCTGTTCCATTGGGACAACTTTGCTCTTTCTGTGTTACACACTCGCAAGTTGGTTCAGGTCCTCTTCTACTAGTGTGCACCAGCTAAGGCGAGGTCTTCCTCAAGTGCATTGGTCCTTTCGAGTTCAATTCGAAGACCAATAGCCTTCGAAGCCGGCTAATGCTGTTCTTTGCTGTTGTAAACTCTGAATAGACTTAGCTTCCACAACCCACAAGTCCATTAAAGATCTCACAGTCTAGAGATGGTTACATTCATTCATGATCAAGCCATCGACCCTTGGCGCTTTTCATCGTTCATGGTCCGCGACACGCTGCTAGAGGAAGGTGGACAGCAAAACTGATTGTAGGGGCGTTGCTGAATGGATGAAACGTGGAAACATGGCGAAAAAAGCCCGAAGGTTCGGCCTCCCGGTTGGAACCCGTCCATTTGCTCGATGTGGCTTCAAACCAGAATTTTTGCTCGTAGAGTCCTCATCGCAGACAAGAACAAACATATTCGACGTAGAACTTCCCAAGATCTGGTTCGCTGTCTAAAGCAAGACACTAGCTGGTTCCTAGGTCATCCATCTTCGAACAAGTGCTCCACTTGAAGCAAATGTGTGGCAGGATACAGATGGGCAGACGAAGAGGGACGCCACCGACAATAACTTGTTGTCGATTGCAATTCGAGACTCGATCTGACTCTGAACGAAGGACACTATCCCACACCTCTTGAATTACCCTCCTAACGATGCTTATCAGTTGAATCTCTAGAAGTGTGAAAATATTGACTCTAAACTCAGTGAAAGGCTTATAAACATCTTCTGTGGTACAGAGCCAACCCTTAATCTTCAGGATAATGTTCATCATCCAGGTTCTCACACCACTTGTATGTCTGTGTGTGTGTGTGTGGAAGAGATTCAATCAGCGATAAGCTTCTTTTCTCTTTCGCCATGGATACGGGTGCACGCAAAAAAAAAGAAGAAGGAACTCCCTCAAGATAATGTCTGTGGGTGTGTGTGTGTGTGTTCCATTCAAGGTGCAATGCAATGAGATTAGGACTCTTTTTTGCCAAGATCTCTTGGAGGAGATTATAGAGATTCCACTCCCTGGATTGGATACACATCGTATATTTGTGGGAAAATTTTTGTGCGTGTGTAAATATTTTGACGGGAATAATCAAGATAGCAGGTGACAGGAGTGTCTAATTGCTTAGCACCAGGTGGTGGACGAAATCACTTTAGCTGTGCCGTGCAGGTCAAAAGGAATATCAAAAACGTCTCTTCTGTCGTCGCACAATCCTTCGATGGAAGTTTGCCGTTCAACAGACGAATTACTGAGTCAAGACAGCCGACAGCTCGAAGAGACACGCTCTGCCTGATGAGTCAGACTTTTACTGAGTAAACTACCCCTCGACGGCAGTTGTCTTGAACGCCTCTGTAGCCAGTCTCGCCGTCCACACCTTCCTCTATTTTCAGAACTCCATCGTCCTTGCCACTGTTGGTTGGTGAGCTTCTTCAGCAACGTCCCTATAACCAGTCTCGCCGTCCACACGTTCCTTTTGTTTCAGAAGTCCTTAGTGTGCTCCTTCGCCGCTGTTCCCACCCCTGTTTCGGCTTCATGTTCGTAGACGAATCTCCTCTCTGCCACTAGGAGATCGATGGGAGTCACACTACCTCCACTTGCTACTTAGAGGACTCCAAATCTCTGTACTGTGCTGCCATCTGTTTCCCGTATTTCCCTCGCTTGAGTGCATCGGTCCAGATCGACAAAAGAAGGTGGACGTGGGCCACCTATCTGCTGCCCAAATGTGAGCCCTGTCAGTGCTCCCTTAGCCACAAAGTCTTTGACAAAATCCACCACAATAGCGGTTACTTTATCCTCTCTCCCTTCTGTTGACACTTTTATCGAGCGACGATTGATGAAAATTGAGTCCTTGAACCCAAAATTGATTGCGATCATCTCCAATTGCACTCTCAACACACACACGCTGACAATGGAATCAAATTTACAAACCAATTAATTGCGCACACCTCTTCCCATTCCAACCACCTTTTCGTTGTCGTTGTCGTTGTGAATGTCCTTCCATCGCTTCTTTTTCTTTTTTATTAGCACACACATAACCTCAATTAGTTACCTACTTCCTTCTTCTCTGTGCCTGTGCTCTGAGCTGTGAGCCCCTAATGGAATAATAACCTAAAAGTTAATTTCAAGAGGAATTGCCCTGTTACCAGGAATCACACAACGAAAACCTTTTCAAATTCTTTTCAACACTTATGCTCCTAATGATCCTTAATGTGTGTGAAATCATCACCTCAAGAGACACACACAGAGAGAAAGAGAGAGGGAGAGAATGTGAACAAAACATGGTCCAAAAGAAAGAAAACAAATTGTAATAAGAATAATATTGAGGAGAGGAACCAACAAAAGGATCCTCTCTCTCTCTGCATTGTGAAATGTTGACACCCTGCCAGAGGTGTTCGTTTCGTATCAAAGGACTTTGAATGCTGCTGCCTACTTGAACTTGGTTTTCCTTTGAGAGTTTGCTTTGGCACTCTCTTGTGATGCACTCTTGTGATATGCACTCGATGCCAACCGCAACAGTATACAACAAAGGAACACACGACGAAAGAAAGGGAGCGGAAGGAATCCAGGACTATTCTCCTTTGTAAGACGCAAAACAAGAAAAAAAAAATATTTTTTGTCCGCAGGCAGAGCAGCCAGGAGAGTGTGTTGTTTATTCTGAACGGTGCCTCGGGATTTAGGGAATTTTTTTTTTGTTCTCCTCAATGGTCCTGTTGTTGTTGCAATTCACCGGGTAACAGTGGGAAGCCGTTAATTGGAGGAACATTTGTAAGCGTCTCAAGTCAGCTTTTGAGAGTTTGCAACCGTATGACATTCCATTCTCTTCAGTCCCCGGGTTCCGAGGGATTCCTTTGCTATCACCAGGTTGGGATTCCTGTTATGACTTCTGAAACTTATTTCAGTCGAGAGGTCTCAGACTGTGCTCATACTGCGATCCTGCGTGACTTGAGCCATGATCTTGGAGTTCGTAGTCATCCTCGGACACACGACCAAATATCCAACGGAATTGTAAGATCGTTGAGGGACTTTCAAGTTAGGAAGTCGCATGGTGCTCTTTGAGGACACAATCAGTGTTTGTTTACTCCGATCTAGATGACGATAATAGTGGTGAGTGGAGGAGGAGGAGTGGAATGAGGTGACTGGGTCATGTAGAACGGATGGAGATCAGTGCTCCGGCTCGGGAAATCTTCGAATCCACACCCGAGGAACGGCGCAGTAGAGGAAGACTGCTGCTCAGGCGTGTGGAAGGTGATGACCAGGTTTAGAGTCGATGGACACCAATGCTCCGACTCAAAATAACTTCGAATCCACACCCGAGGGATCTCCAGTCCTTTTTATTCCACTTAACTACCGTTAATTAGGTAAATCCAAACTGTTTTCCTAAACCATTTTCATTAGGAGGCGAGAACTCTCAAACACCACATCAGTGGTCATCCATCCCCTATACCTGGACCAGCCAAGTACTCCTAAGAAAAACATTTTGTTTACACAACTGCCTCACATCCACTCTCTCGGTGCGCGCAATACAATGGATAATGTGGGATAAGAAGGACACATTCATTCGTCTCTTCTCTCAAAATATTTACTTAAAAAGTCCTTAAAGTCCTTTTGTGAGGATAATTCGTGTAAGTAATGTTTTTTATTGGCAGCAATTGTCCAGAAAAGAAAGCGTCATAAGTCCCCTCTTGGTGTATTCCTTAATCCTCGGGCTAAGCAATGGAATAATCCTTGGGATGAAGCAGGAAGAGAGGGATTGTAATTCATGACGAAAATTTGTTTGGGACAAGTCAAAATCGTGGGTTCTAGGGGATACTGGTCATGTGATTCGTCGTCCTCAATTCTGTTCAGCGACATGTACTTCTCGTGTTATGGATCTGTTGTCGTTCCAACTAGCATTTACGTCGTCTTTTCTTGCTTCAAGTGCTTCCATCACGGAATCAACACTCCTGCCAAAGCTGAGACATCACACCATCTGCCTGCCGTCTGTCCATGTTTGTTGTCATTTAGTGGAGGATCCATCGGAAGTTCCAGTGAATGTTTGATTCAGCTCAGCTTCAATAAGTTGTTGTGCATCACAGAATCTATCCCAGGGGTGGACCTGAGCCAAGAAAAAAAACAATTTTTTTTGCCCATTTGGGGGCTCTTTCCTTTGATAGTCCCGGCGACCTTCTTTGACGTCTCTGCGTTATGAATGCGTGACAGTCTGTACGGAGCCAAGTCGAGAGTCCAGGGCCTAGCTTCTCGCAACCAGAAGTTGAAAAAGTGTTCTCCGAAAGCTGGCATAGAAGGTGTGGAATGGTTGCCAGCAGGAGTGATCGGCGATTTCGTGCAATGAGGACATCGGCGACTTAGACCATGTTCAAGCCTTGAGGTGTGGCATATCGTGAGTGGCACTCCATCTCTTTGGAATTTCACGATGGAATTTGCTGGACTTTTGAAGTAAGACTGAGACATCGGCCATCTCAGAACCTATTCCAGCGTGCTGGGCTGGTGAAACGTTCGTTGGATTTAGCTTGCAGCGACACACTACACCGAGGAACACAATGGATCCTTCGAGATTAGAGTGAAGCGCTGTACAGAAGTGCACCCACCCCTATAGAGGGGTTTATTAGCCCAAAAGTCTTTCGGGGTTGTGTGGCTGGACCGTCCTGGTTTGGGTATGAAAATGAATACACGTTCAACGTCTGAGTTGGCTCTCCGGGTCCTCTACAGCAAGGTCCAACCTAATGGATCGATTCTGCGGTTCGGTATACTGATTGATCAAAGCCTTGCCTTGCTAGGGAGGTTATCTGACCCAGCTTTAGCGTATTGTATCAATGCTTTGTCTTCGAAGAGAGTTATATGAGCAGAGGGTGAGATGTGTACTCTTTACCCAGATCTCTCCTGTTGGAGAAACTTTTGTGTTGGTGGATGGATAGAAAAAAAATTGATTGACACTATGGAGACTTTTATTTCTGTCGGGATGTTAGAAACACCACGCTGGAGCACTCAGACACAAGGTCTATTGTACTACCAGTAGGTACCTTCAACCCTTTTACTGTGTTTTCATCGTCTTTCTAAGAAAGTCGACTGTAAGAGCTTCAGTGATAAGGAGCTTAGGATACCAGCACTCATCACATCAGTTTACACGCCCGATACGAGCGAAGGTAGGACGCAGTGTTCCGCAGTCGCTTTCCCCACAAGCGTCGCAGACTATGAAGACGGCAGGCTTCTGATATGTGTGCGAACAGTTCAACGCATCCACAAGCGTCGCAGACTATGGAGACGGCAGGCTTCTGATATGTGTGCGAACAGTTCAACGCATCAAGATAGGGAAAGAATTGATCCCCAGTCGACCCACGGGAGAGCTCCCAAAGAAACATGCAAGTGGAATGAAAAACTGAAACTTAGACTGGATATAGTCTATAACTAAGTTCCGGGTCCACAATGGACTTTCAGCCTAAGTGAGTTCCGAGGTCCGGGTTGCATTGCCAAGCATTAATCATTGGAAATCCTTGCTGTCAAATCTCGCTCCAAAGACACGAGACAGCAGTGAGCAGGGGCTCCCTTCGACTAGAGCACGGGAATCAGGGAAATAAGAGAAGAAAAGCTGGAGATATTGATGCTTTGTTCGGTTGGTGGGGGGCACTCTTGCTGTCATCAACGAAAACAGATGACATCTCAACCAAGCTTCTTCTTCAAAATAAAAAATAAAAAAATTATAGACCCCTCGACACAGTGGAAAAATAATGTCAAAACATTTGCAAAAAACCTTCTCATAGGTAGGCAGGCTGTCAATGCAGACATCCGCGTGAATGAGCACCAATTAAAGAGGAAACACAACACAGCTGCCAAATGCTTCCTCGAACCCGAACCCGAACCCAAATCCAAATCCAAATCCAAATCCGAATGCAATGCGATGCGGCGGAGAGCTTCAGCAAAATGGGAGGGGTCTGCATATTCAGCACAAGATATTCCATTTTCTTGGCACTCTTGTGTGTCGTAACAGCTACCACTACCACTACTACCACCACCACTGAGAACTGTGTGAAGACGGAAAGTTTTTCCATTGTTTCTTTGGGTTCGTCCCACTTTTTGTTGCAACAAAAAAAATAAAAAAATAAGAAAAAAACACACGCTTCGCGTCTTCTCCGCATCGTATCGTGTCGTTGAGATACGAAAGCAGAGCGCCTGTATAAACAACAAAACAACAGAGAACACACAATGTAGACGCTCAGTGATTTGCTGAGTGAAATGCCGCCATTGCGAACGCTCGTGGGAAAGAGAGAGAAGAACAAGGGTCCACCACCAACAAGCAGCACAAGCAAATGAGAATCAGATATAGGGAGTGTGGTTTACTTTCCAGAGAAATACCAACAATCAGACGACAGTTAAATAAGTAACTACCCCCTCCTTCCTCTTGCTGCGGGGGGTTTTGTGTGACTCTAGGGCGCGTCTCTATCGCACCTTAGACGCTCTCGCTCGGTCTTATCTCTAGCGCGTATTTTACACCCCTCCCTCGGACGGGGTGTGTATCGTTTTTCCTTGTTTTGTTTGTATACACACGAGATGTTGTTATTCCACAAACTCCGTTGCATATTGGTTGTGTGCTTCTGTTGCTGCTGCTGCTTCGACCTGAAAATTGTGTTGTTGTGTTGTGTGTTGTTGTTGACGAGATAAACATTCGTTCAATTGTGGGACAATGGGATACGAACGACACACACACACACACTGCCATGCCAGTCTGTACATAGACATCAACTGAGAGTGTATTTTCCTGGATTTGTTTTGTTTTTCTTGTATTTATGTGGTGTATATTCAATAAATGCTCATTCCGTTGCGAGAGTCACATAGTTTTGTAGGCTGGTACTGCTGGTAACTGGCAATTGGCAACTGGTTCAATCGGTACGCGTCGATCGGACTATTTCTCACTCAGTCGGAACGCGTCGTCCATCCAGGTGATCGATCGATAGCGCGCGATACTTTTATAAAAAAATAAAATAAATTCTAGTGTTTGGCACGTAGAGAGTAACACACACACACATACACTCGTGGTTTGTCGTGAAAGTTTAGAGAAAAATTGTGTGAAAAAGAAAAAAATTTAAATTTTAGTTAGTTTAATGCTTGTTTACCGTTGTGTCCGAGTGCGACCCGCGGTCCTATTAGATGAACGGCATCAACAATGAATTCAAGTGAATCCGCCGCAGCCAACGGTGAATTGATTTTAAAAACCGAAGTAGAGTACGACATTGACGGAGTACAGTCCTTGCAGCCGCCGTCGGCTTTTGTTAAATCGGTGGTGACCTCCTCCTCCTCCTCTGCTAGTAATCACGTAGTGAATGTGAATTTTAATAATAATTTAACGGTAAATTGCAATCAGAATAACAACAACAACAACCATTCGAATAGTTTGTCACCGAAATTGGAGCCATATTGCCCGCCGCAATCGTCGTCGTCGCCACCACCACCACCACCAGCAGACAGGATGCCTATACCGACCGCAGCTGAAATGCACTCGACCGCCGGAACAACACCGGGACAGCATTCGATGTCGCCATCGCTGCCGCCACCACCACCGCCACAGCAGCCACCGAACGGAAGCAATTCCAGTGATCAACTCTTGAGCACGCGACGAATGACTTCGATTCTGGGCGGCTATGGCCTTGTGCCGCCGGGTATCTTGGGACCCCTCGATCACTACCGCTTGCAGTTGTACAGCTATGCAATGAATGTCGAGCGATTGCGAGGCTGTGGGGCGCCTCAGCAGTACCCTGGGCCGCTATATTCGTCGGGTTATCCCGGCTCGCCAGGAGGTCCGGTGGGCAATGGTCCGTACGCACCGACGCGATTCGCCCTGTCGATGGGCCTGTTTCCGAATCGAATGTTCCAACCAGAGGAGCCCAAGCCTCAGCACAGTTACATCGGTCTCATTGCGATGGCCATCCTAAGTTCCGCCGAAACGAAGCTAGTCCTGTCGGATATCTACCAACACATTCTGGATAACTATCCATACTTCCGGACCCGTGGTCCCGGCTGGCGGAATTCAATTCGACACAATCTCTCGCTGAACGACTGCTTCATCAAAGCAGGTCGCAGTGCTAACGGCAAGGGCCACTATTGGGCCATTCACCCGGCGAATATGGATGACTTCCGAAAGGGCGACTTTCGCCGACGCAAAGCACAGCGAAAGGTTCGCAAGCACATGGGGCTGGCAGTCGATGACGAAGGCACCGATTCCCCCAGCCCACCGCCATTAGCCGTCACTCCACCTCCGATGGCGCCTCCACCGCATCCCGGTGTCCTCCTAGTGGGCTCTCCATATGCCAATCCTCACCAGCACTATCACAACCCCTTGATTATCGGCAGCGGTAATGGCAGCGCCAACGAGACATCAACGACAACCACAGCCGCCGGAGTCATCGCCAATTTGTATTCCCAAACAAGAAAGCGACAATTCGACGTGGCTTCCCTGCTAGCTCCCGACGACACACCCGATCATAATCATCACCAGCAATCGCCATACAAGGGACACCTGCCGCTGATCAGTAAACAGCGTATCGCGCTCACCGAAGACGAAGACATCGATGTGGTGGCCAGCGACGTTGATGACGAACAAGAGCACATTCTTCGCGTTGACGAGGAGCCCTACCATCCGCGCCACCCAAACAATCATCACCACCATCACCATGACATGTCGTCGCACAACTCGTCGTTCACACCTCCCCTAGAGTCCAACACTCCTCGTCATCATTACCAAGCATCCAGTCCAGTAAATCATCACGATTCGTCGTCCGCCGAAGTGCAACCTCTGCAAACCACCAACAACAACTCAAATCCCACCAATTGGCAGGGTCTCATGCAACATTGGCCCAACGAATTTGGCACAGCGGCTGCAGCGGCGGCGGCCGCCGCTATGGACCCACGAATATTCGGACGCTACTACAGTCAGTATATGGCAGCGGCAGCTGCCCGCAGAGTGGCCGGAGTGTTTCCCGCCGCAGCAGCAGCAGCGGCAGCAGCTGTCATCGGACAGCACCAAAACACCGCAATAAAGCAACAATCAGCACATCAACAGCATTCCTCATTACAACAGAAGCAGCAGCAGCAGCACCAGCAGCAACAACAACAGCAACAGCAGCAACACCAACACCAACAGCCATACGAATGTTAATAATTTTTAAGTACAGTATGAATTTATTGCCTTAAACCTTAGACCGTTATCTTTTTTGACAACTCCATGTGACAGATATAACAGATGAATTCCATTTTAGACTGTCAATTGGTTTCGATTTGATTTGCTTTGTAGTGTTTGACTTTGATTTTGATTTTTTGTCGGCCTTTTTGTATTTGCTTTGACATATTATCAGCCATTTTGTTAAGAGTATGTGTCAGTGTAAGGTCGGTGTCCATTTGGACAACCAATCGTTAGTTTGAGTCCTCGAGTTTCGAGAAACAGAAATCAGAAATGTGTAACACCTTCCACAGGCTTAGACACTGATCTCTGCTGTCAACTGTCCAGCGAATTGTGCTTCCTGATCGGGTGCGATTGCCACTTGTCTTCTGTCTTTTACAAGCTTTCCCGGTCACCATCTCCAAGTCACATGCTAAGGACCCACAAAACGTTGACATAGGCAACACAGCGAGCCTTAATCCAGATTGGTAACCAGAAACAAATCGCTCGGGAAGAAACGGAGCGGTGTACTCTGGAAAGGTCTAGAAAATGATATGGAAACGACTTAAAGGAGAAGCTACAGCTCGTGTGTCTTTTCGATTAATTTTTGAGTTCCAAGCTATTACCAAGCATCCGACAGTAGTCTCACTTTCAATTTTTTAATCTCAACAATGGAATGGAGCCTTTGGTCTTGTTGGTGTCACTTAAAAGGGTCTTGTCCTTACTGAAAGTTGTCGAGTCTATCGAACTGTCCCGTGATACAAGTGCCTGCATCTCATAATAATTTGTCGTGGCAATGGTCTAGGGTTCATCCCACCGTCGCAAGCATCCTTTATCAAATCCACATAGCTTCTGAGTTTCTCACTCGTCGTTGGCTGAAGTAGAGACCCCTTGAGAGACTACATCTGTTTAGAACCACTACTTTCGGCCCGCGGCAATCTTAGTTTTCAGTCCAGTACCTCAGTCTGTTCCAAAAACCGTCCTGCTCTTGGGCAAGGATTTTCAAGTGATAGAATTTCAAGTTTCTCCTTCAGCACTGTAGCAGTCCCGCATTAGCCACTAGAAGATGAGGTTGGAGGACTGATTTCATAAACTCCTGAGATTCCGAGCCCTTTCAAATTCTCATGGGTACAATGGACTCCACTGTCTGTCTGTCTGTCTCACATCATCAACCAAGTCACACGAGTCGTGGTAACAAAAAGGCACACATCTAGTGCTTCTTTGGTTCATTTTGAACCGCCACCTTTACCCACCTACCAGAGATTCAAGTAGCTAGTTTGGAGCTGCCCTTCAAACCAAAAGCAGGTTCATTGTGATATGAGCTCCAAGTCAGTCTCAGGAAACCATACAAAAACCATCCAATCAGTCGATAGGAGACCACATAGTCAAGCTAGGCATTCCTCATATCACAATGGACCTATCACTGGCACTCAGCTGGCAGCCACTTCACTTCACCTAGGCAACACCTTCTGCTGTAGCTGCATGGATAACATGGATCTCTGTTCCATTTTGTGTGCAGGCAAACTCTTCTTCGACGACCTACAAGAGATGCCGCATCGGAGAACTCATTCTTCTTCTTCTCAACTCCACCATGTAACATGAGCCTGCTGTGGTTTCAAAGCTTCTATTTTAAACTACCATAGCGTCATAGCGCAACCTCTACAGTCCGGGTGGACCTGGGCCTCAACCAACAAACGTCTCCAGCCAGCTCCACCTGCATTGTCATTAAAGCTGAAACTTGACTCAAACTTCATCCACCATGGATGTGGCTTTAAACAGTTTGTCCAATGCTTCCTCCTGTCTCTTCCAAACAGAGGATGGATTAGAAACACTCCATTGGACATTAAAAGGAACGATGTCTGGAGGCATCTGGCAAGTATTCACAACAGAAATCTTGTCTTTACTTGCTTGTGATGGCGCTACAGTCCGGGTTGGACCAAGCATTGATTTTGAGTCCCATCGCATTAGGTTTTCAAAAGCTTAGCCTCAAGAAGCCCTTTTTAGCGGTTCGGGCTAAGAATTTATGTGTTTTCCGTCTTACCGTTGCTATTGAGGGACTATTCTCTCTCTCGGCCAGCCAATGACATATCTACCTCTTTCAAGAATTCGACTCTTGGTAATGCAAAGAGCATTCAATCTGTTGTTCGGATCTAACAAACTCTCAGTGTATAGAACGCTGGAGGAGCTGAAACCACCTCTTCTTGGCAGGCAATGACAACTGGCAATTTGTCATGAAATAGCCTCTTAATCCGTCGTTCGGAGTTGGCAATAAAGACTGTAGGTGGCCTTTCAGGCATTCATAGTTCATCAGTGATTGTATGCTGCTTGTGCTCTGTCGTGACGTGCGCCTCCTAGAAGATGATTTTTCCAGGAATTTCTTACGGTCCTTAGCTAACTACCTCACAGTTACACACTCCAAGTTGGTTACAGTTTCCTTGTGCGCGTCACTTTTATTATTGATTGGCTCTGCAACTGATGCTTATGGTAGTGTTACTTAAAGATTTATTGTGCCACCTTAGGCGAGGTCTTCCTCTACTGCGTTGTCACTTCGGGTTAGATTCGAAGACGTCCATTTGGTCTACATGTCCTAGCCATCTCAAACGATGTCGCTGTACAGCTCGTATAATTCGTCGTTGAATCTCCTTCCTCCAAAGCTCGTGAACGCAAAGGGAATAGAATGTCCTCGAAGTGACCGATGGAGTCTATGTTTTAGCGCTATAGAGCAGAACTGAGATGATTAAGGTATTGTATAGGTATGGAGTCTTCTCAGTTCTTTGGAATAGGTTGGCAAGAGTTTTTTCTTCGCTTGAGAGTCAAGCTTCTTACTACCTCAAAGTTATAGCTGTCTACTGTGACGTTCTCTCCGATTCGTCGGTGTTGAGTGTCAAGAGTGATAGCTAGAGCCAAGGTAGACTCGAAGTCTACTGTGATGTTCTGTCCGATTCGTCGGTGTTGAATGTCAAGAGTGATAGCTAGAGCCAAGGTAGACTAGACATAGTCCCCTTACTACCTCGAAGTCTACTGTGGCGTTCTGTCCGCTTCGTCGATATTGGATGTCCCTTCTTGTTTCTGCCTCGATACTTGCGAATGCTCACTGAGTTCCGACGAGTTGTATAGACTTTTAAAAGTCCTTCCACCTTCGGACTGTGTGGTCCCCGTGGCTTAGTGCGTTAGACTGCTGAGGTTTGATTCTCAAAAAAACCACCAAAAGTTTTTTTTCCCGGCATCACCTGTTCGCAGGCATGGCAAACCTGCAATCTGTCATGAAAAGCTTCTCAATTCGCCATAAAACTGTAGGTCCCTTCCATTCGTGCGAAGAGTGTAACACGCGCAACATGAATGGTTGTAAGAAGCTCTCTCTGAGCTGTCGTGCCAAATATACAAACAACCTACGGACTCCTAAAACTAATTAACCACACCGTTTCTCTTTGATTCTGTTCAGCATCTCGTTCCATGACACGTCCCAAGAAGTAGTTTAGAACAAACAAACGACTTTCCCAAAGCAAATTAAATCAAATTCCAATTTTAATTTATTTAAGTGCTTGTATAATTTCCAGTGTGTGTTGTGTGCACTCTCCTCCTCATCCACTTATTTAAAGTCGGTTCCCCTTTCCCTTCCTTTTTTTATTTTTATCAAATTACCTGTTGTACCTACGTTTCTTATTCCTTCGTCAGCATCTAACTTTTTAAATTCATTGATGTGCTACACAAATAAATAATTAAAACCAAAACGAAGAAAAATATATTCAATGTGTCTATGATTTTGTCAGTTAGTGTACACTATGATATAGAAAATATGTATGTAATTAGCCGATAAAAAAACCAATAAATTACCAAATTACTGTTTGTGTGTGCGGAATTGCAAATAAAATAAACAAAAAACTTTTAAAAAAATTAGTTAAATGTGTTTTTAGATGTAAATTATGCGTTCCAACTTGTAAAAAAAAAAGAAAATAAATAACGGAAGCAATAAGATTTAAGTATGTATAATGAACTCCAAACAAAAAGACAAATAAGAAAGAATGAACAACACAAAAAAGAATAAAAATAATATTTAACAAAATGTGTAACAGTGATTATTATTATTTTTTTTTGGTGTGTGCCTTGATGGAGGTCATTCGCGTGGGTCTTTGCCATCGAACTGTTTAAGAAGCATGCAAATTGGGGCATGAAAAGTCGAAAAATAAGACCAAAATGCCCTTGCATGTCGCCGTAATCGGTCGTACTTAATGGAACACTGTCCGTTGCGTTTAAAAGTGTACTCAGTGCGATTCCAAATTCGCAAGTGCTTGTGGCTTTCATTCCGAGTGCCACAGTCAAATGGTGGACATTTGGGAGTACACTTGTCCACACAAATAGGACCAAAATGCCTTCACATGTCGCCGCAGTCAGTTAACAAAGATGGGTCGTTCTCAGTGGAACACTCTCAAGTCTGTTCAACGATGTACTCAGTGCGTTTCCGAAATTCCAAGTGCTTGCAACGATTATACCGAGTGCTAAGGATGCCACAATCAAATGGTGGACATTTGGGAACACGACTGGCGGCAAACTGTCTCCGCAATCGCTTGCTAAAAATCGGTCGTTCTTAGTGGAACCCTCGCTCTTATTCCAGAAAGTGTTCAACGCATTTCCAAAATTGCACGTTTTTTTTTTTTTATTCCGAGTACCTAGCACACCACAGTCAAATGGTGGACAATTGGGAATACACTTGTCCACACAAATATGGTCAAAATGCCTCGGCATGTCGCCGCAATCGGTCATCGGTAATGAAACACTCCGTTGTCTTCAAAAATGTACTCAGTTGTGTGTCCAGAATTCCAAGTGTTTGCAACGATTATTCTGAATCCTAAGCATACCACAGTCATTTGTGAACATTTGAGGCCACGACAGGTCGCAATCGATTGCCAAAGATCGACCTTCCCTAATGGAACACTCTCCGTTGTTTTTAAAAATGTACTCAGTGCGTTTCTGAAATTCCAAGCCTAGCATACTACAGTCAAATGGTGGACATTTGGGAACACGACTGACACGACAGGCCGCAATCGATTGCCAAAGATCGACCTTCCCTAATAGAACAATCTCCGTTGCATTCAAGGACGTACTTTCTTTTCTTTTCGCCGTCGCATCTTCTGCTTCTGCTACGACGAGTCACACTGTCTAGCATACCCTTAGTCTGAGTACCACAGTGGACCTATCACAGCTGGCAGCCACTTCAACTTCGCCCAAGGTGAGTGCAAAACAAAAACCAAACAAAGGCCTATTTAGTATATTATTGTATATTCATCAAACAAAAATTACACTAGTTTTAGTTTGCCTTGTTTTTTTTTTTTTTTTTTTTCAAAAATACTTTTATAAAACGAAAAGTGAAACAAATCCTTAATTACATTGGCCGCCGGCTCCCTGCTTGTCTCTGCCACACGCCAAAAATACTCTCTTCTTGAAATTCCTTTGTGTACAATATAAGTGCAGATATATATAGGTATATAGTATAAGTAAGTATCATCATAGTAGTGGTTTGAGTTAAACATCAAGACAACCGGAGACAGTCTTTTTAACAGCATCACGAGCCCATGGAATGTAGGACAATGAATACCAGGTCATGGCCAACGATTGTACAATAACGAGAATCAATGCCAGACCGGCCTTATGCAGCTGAAAATCACAGATAAAAATGTTCCACAAGCATTAGAAGGTACACAAGATAAGAATTCAAATAAAAATCTATCATCTACGGTGAAAAAAATGAAAATATTTACCACACAAGCTGCTATAATTGTTAAAACAAATGTTACTATAACTATACAGGTAGCAATAGCTCTAGTGGGATCGAACATTTTCTTGATCTGATTGAATGGACCCATCAGGAAGCAAGTACTGAATTAAATTAAAAACAAAATCATAGTTTTACAAAACAAAAATATCTACAAATTAAAAATGTTTCTAGTGGCAGTTGGTCTGCTTTTTTGGTTTCGTGTTTACCTTGCCATGGATACTACATTGCCGAGTGTGTAGAATACTGCAAAGACGACGATGCCGCGTGGCAAAAAGAGAGCTAACGAGCCAAGGAATGACAAAAGAATTCCAACAACAAAGCAAATGCAAAATCCTTTGACACGCGTCGACCAGCTTAGCGTTGAGACTTCATTTATCTGAAATGTGAGAGTAAGAAATGATTAGATGTTGACACTTGTGCTGTAGATTTGCCTTCCTGGCAAATTCGAAATATCCCCGTTCTAAGTTTCTACTTATCCGTCCATATGCCGTGACAAAACAAACATATTTTCCCAGAAACACATTTACATGACTCTAATCTTTGCTTTTCTTACGTTAATTTCCAGATTTATGCGGCAATGCCACAGATGAAGAGGGAAAGCATCAGAATCTACCATGCCATGGCCAGACAACTAAATACATCTGCTTCTGAGTCATTGTAACGTGCAAAGCAGTTAATTAAAATTAGTCACTCCGTACCGATACCCGAATTGACATACAACTTTTCATCGCTTGTAATCAATTGAACTGCAATCAATGGCAAACACTCATGTGCTGTTACATTTATAGGTCACACGGCGGATTATCATACATATTTCGACGAAACACTTTTTGCCTACATATGGTTACTGGGATTCAACTGGCTGACGCCTTAAAATCGTACACAACTGCCAAACTACACTAGTCACTGTTCTGGAAAATCATACCCCCCCCCCAGCGTATCCTATGCCAATCTAAGTATTCGATCTCTTTGCTCTTGCCTAGGATTAGATTAATTGCAAATAATATTGTTATTTAATAGTTTACTTGTGAAATGATACTGCTTTCTTCGTCGGCGGTTCTGTCCTCGCCACTAAGAACTCGACGTAGTTTGTCCATAACCAAGAGGTAACGAGTGTTTATCAATTCCCAAACGATAAAAAGAAACTAAATAATAAAAAATATCTTTTTTTTTCTTATATTCTCATATGTTTTACAAAATAAATAAAGAATTTTGGTAAAATGAAAACAAAAGCCCGAGGGAGCAACAACTGATATAAAGTGACAGCTAGCGTGTCAATGAGCAAAACACATCTGTTTAGTGTAATAGATTTAATGTAGTAGATTGCAATTTCTTCGCCGGCGGTGTTCGCATGCACGCTGTGTTCCGCAAACGCGTAAGTTATGGAAAATGTAATCGAATGATTAAAGTGTGTAAGTATAGTGCGTAAGTACAATCGTTTAAAAGGATAAACAATTTCACCCTTTACCAGTGCTAACTTTCTGTAGTCCTTGAGTGCGATTCATTGTTCAAATTATAGCTCACCTTTGACCGCTCGAACGACATTTTTTATTTTCGTCCTTTTAGTCTTAAAATTGAAACAAAACGTAGAAGATCGAATCTTGGTATAAAACATCCTTTTTTTCGTCTTTACGTGAGAGTATTTTCAAATTAGAGGTCGCCTTCGCGCACTTCGATCCACATTTTTTGTTTCGTCTTTCCCGTCTCTGTTCTGGCAGAAATCGGCGAAGAACACACGATGGATACCTGCTGCTTTTCTGGGATTTCAAAGGACCAGCCCATGTTGTAGAGCATCCTTTTTGACTTCCATTTTGCTTAAGCTTTTTCCCCGACACGCCCGTTTTGCCCTAAAACGTAAGGGAAAGCCACAAATCGTCCTCAAAGTATACGCGGTTGGTTCGGCAGAAAACTTAGAAAAATGACTGTCGAGCGAGTTTTTCGGGTGGTGGCAAATGAAAAAATCGTTAAACTTCGATAACTCCGTTATTTTTGAAGAAAGAGGGTGGGGCAAGGGCCCATTCGAATGGAAACCTTCCGATCTAAAAGTTTGGTTGTGAGCGATTTCGTCCTGCGACTAACGGTTCAAGAGATATAGCAAGATGAAAAAAATATACCCCTCCCACCGCCCCCCTCCAACATATCTTAGAACGGACCTGCCCATGTTGTAGAGCATCTTTTTTGACTTCCATTTTGCTCAAGCTTTTTCCCCGACACACCCGTTTTGCCCTAAAACGTAAGGGAAAGCCACAAACCGTCCTCAAAGCATCCGCGGTTGGTTCGGCAGAAAACTTGGAAAAATGACTGTCGAGCGAGTTTTTCGGGTGGTGGCAAATAAAAAAATCGTTAAACTTCGATAACTCCGTTATTTTTGAAGAAAGAGGGTGGGGCAAGGGCCCATTCGAATGGAAACCTTCCGATCTAAAAGTTTGGTTGTGAGCGATTTCGTCCTGCGACTAACGGTTCAAGAGATATAGCAAGATGAAAAAAATATACCCCTCCCGCCGCCCCCCCCCCAACATATCGTAGAACGGACCTGCCATGTTGTAGAGCATCCTTTTTGACTTCCATTTTGCTCAAGCTTTTTCCACGACACACCCGTTTTGCCCTAAAACGTAAGGGATATATATATATATAGCTATATATACCCCTCCCGCCGCCCCCCCCAACATATCGTAGAACGGACCTGCCCATGTTGTAGAGCATCCTTTTTGACTTCCATTTTGCTCAAGCTTTTTCCACGACACACCCGTTTTGCCCTAAAACGTAAGGGAAAGCCACAAACCGTCCTCAAAGCATCCGCGGTTGGTTCGGCAGAAAACTTGGAAAAATGACTGTCGAGCGAGTTTTTCGGGTGGTGGCAAATAAAAAAATCGTTAAACTTCGATAACTCCGTTATTTTTGAAGTAAGAGGGTGGGGCAAGGGCCCATTCGAATGGAAACCTTCCGATCTAAAAGTTTGGTTGTGAGCGATTTCGTCCTGCGGCTAACGGTTCAAGAGATATAGCAGGATGAAAAAAATATACCCCTCCCGCCGCCCCCCTCCAACATATCGTAGAAGGGACCTGCCCATGTTGTAGAGCATCCTTTTTGACTTCCATTTTGCTTGAGCTTTTTCCCCGACACGCCCGTTTTGCCCTTAAACGTAAGGGAAAGCCACAAATCGTCCTCAAAGCATCCGCGGTTGGTTCGGCAGAAAACTTAGAAAAATGACTGTCGAGCGAGTTTTTCGGGTGGTGGCAAATAAAAAAATCGTAAAACTTCGATAACTCCGTTATTTTTGAAGTAAGAGGGTGGGGCAAGGGCCCATTCGAATGGAAACCTTCCGATCTAAAAGTTTGGTTGTGAGCGATTTCGTCCTGCGACTAACGGTTCAAGAGATATAGCAGGATGAAAAAAATATACCCCTCCCGCCGCCCCCCTCCAACATATCGTAGAAGGGACCTGCCCATGTTGTAGAGCATCCTTTTTGACTTCCATTTTGCTTGAGCTTTTTCCCCGACACGCCCGTTTTGCCCTTAAACGTAAGGGAAAGCCACAAATCGTCCTCAAAGCATCCGCGGTTGGTTCGGCAGAAAACTTAGAAAAATGACTGTCGAGCGAGTTTTTCGGGTGGTGGCAAATAAAAAAATCGTAAAACTTCGATAACTCCGTTATTTTTGAAGTAAGAGGGTGGGGCAAGGGCCCATTCGAATGGAAACCTTCCGATCTAAAAGTTTGGTTGTGAGCGATTTCGTCCTGCGACTAACGGTTCAAGAGATATAGCAGGATGAAAAAAATATACCCCTCCCACCGCCCCACTCCAACATATCGTAAAACGGACCTGCCTATGTTGTAGAGCATCCTTTTTGACTTCCATTTTGCTTAAGCTTTTTCGCCGACACGCCCGTTTTGCCCTAAAACGTAAGGGAAAGCCACAAATCGTCCTCAAAGCATCCGCGGTTGGTTCGGCAGAAAACTTGGAAAAATTACTGTCGAGCGAGTTTTTCGGGTGGTGGCAAATAAAAAAATCGTTAAACTTCGATAACTCCGTTATTTTTTAAGTAAGAGAGTGGGGCAAGGGCCCATTCGAATGGAAACCTCCCGATCTACAAGTTTGGCTCTGAGCGATTTCGTCCTGCGACTAACGGTTCAAGAGTTATACCAACATGAGCAAAATATACCCCTCCCGCCACCCCCCTCCAACATATCGTAAAACGGACCTGCCCATGTTGTAGAGCATCCTTTTTGACTTCCATTTTGCTTAAGCTTTTTCCCCGACACGCCCGTTTTGCCCTAAAACGTAAGGGAAAGCCACAAATCGTCCTCAAAGCATCCGCGGTTGGTTCGGCAGAAAACTTAGAAAAATGACTGTCGAGCGAGTTTTTCGGGTGGTGGCAAATAAAAAAATCGTAAAACTTCGATAACTCCGTTATTTTTGAAGTAAGAGGGTGGGGCAAGGGCCCATTCGAATGGAAACCTTCCGATCTAAAAGTTTGGTTGTGAGCGATTTCGTCCTGCGACTAACGGTTCAAGAGATATAGCAGGATGAAAAAAATATACCCCTCCCGCCGCCCCCCTCCAACATATCGTAGAAGGGACCTGCCCATGTTGTAGAGCATCCTTTTTGACTTCCATTTTGCTTGAGCTTTTTCCCCGACACGCCCGTTTTGCCCTTTAACGTAAGGGAAAGCCACAAATCGTCCTCAAAGCATCCGCGGTTGGTTCGGCAGAAAACTTAGAAAAATGACTGTCGAGCGAGTTTTTCGGGTGGTGGCAAATAAAAAAATCGTAAAACTTCGATAACTCCGTTATTTTTGAAGTAAGAGGGTGGGGCAAGGGCCCATTCGAATGGAAACCTTCCGATCTAAAAGTTTGGTTGTGAGCGATTTCGTCCTGCGACTAACGGTTCAAGAGATATAGCAGGATGAAAAAAATATACCCCTCCCACCGCCGCACTCCAACATATCGTAAAACGGACCTGCCTATGTTGTAGAGCATCCTTTTTGACTTCCATTTTGCTTAAGCTTTTTCGCCGACACGCCCGTTTTGCCCTAAAACGTAAGGGAAAGCCACAAATCGTCCTCAAAGCATCCGCGGTTGGTTCGGCAGAAAACTTGGAAAAATTACTGTCGAGCGAGTTTTTCGGGTGGTGGCAAATAAAAAAATCGTTAAACTTCGATAACTCCGTTATTTTTTAAGTAAGAGAGTGGGGCAAGGGCCCATTCGAATGGAAACCTCCCGATCTACAAGTTTGGCTCTGAGCGATTTCGACCTGCGACTAACGGTTCAAGAGTTATACCAACATGAGCAAAATATACCCCTCCCGCCACCCCCC